>JAPYZL010187982.1:0-10889 GCA_030522825.1 Platygaster orseoliae
TTTGCGTGCATACAGAGATTTCAGATTTCAATACTTCATAGTCCCCGTGTGAATAATTCATGTTAATGTCAAAGAATTATCGGGTTTTCAGTATATTGTACCAAAAATAAATTTATAAAGGGTGATCTCGTCTTTTCTTTTGATTCGCCAGAAATCCTAAGGTATAGGGTCTCATTGAGATCCTGTTACGTCCCTTCAGGACGTAACAATATTGAAAAGTATTAAGAGTCTTTTAATTTTTGTCTTCAAATCTTTATTTCTACGAAATTGACTTCAGAATTTGAAATCTACATTCATCAAATATTTGTTGATTTGTGAGGTTGATATATGTAGGAAGTATATAAATCTCAATTTTAAATCCATACATTGAATCAATGTAAAACTGAACGCTAGTAGATTTCTAAAAATTCGAAAATTCTAATCTAAAAATGCTTGGAATCACGGCCAATGAAAAATTTTAAAGAAGAGCACTAATATGCCTATGATTTTTTTAAATTATAAATCGAAAAAACAAAATATTTTTCTTATTTCTCCAGAGATGTTGGAACATATGGAATATGAGGTGTCTTGAAATCCCATAAGTTTAAATTATATAGTTCAGTAAATGTCGCTATAAAAAATTAAGACCTCTATCGTCGAATGTAGAACGAATTGTCTTCAATTTAAGTTTCAGAACATCGTATTTTTTCACAAAACTCAAAAAAAAAGTATACATCTTTCAACTGAATACTCAGCATTTATTCTTTAGAATTTTTTTACATTTTGTAAGCAGGGGCACAGTGTCACAAATATTCATGAACTCGAGTTTTATTCACAGGTGAAAAGCTGCTATAAGTTACAATATTATTATATTGCATGAAAATTTCTCTGAATATAATCATTTGTTATATTTTCTTATTTTCAGACAAAATTATCAATTAGTTTGTTAAATGTTGTAGTCAATACACGGTAGATCATACGAAACCTCAGAAAAGGAAATCAAAAGTATGGAAGTTTTCTTCGAAAATTTGCGGATGGTGAATGAGCACAATGCGCTGTATCGGAATGGTTATGTGAATTTCAGCATGGCGATCAATAAATTTAGTGATATTGAATGGGAATTCATTCGGCGTAAATTGATTAGACCACGACCGCTGTCACCTAGAAGACATGTTAGGTCGACATTCGAATCACTAGATGCTGATTTTTTTGAATCTAACAATAAAAAGTTACCCGATCACGTGGATTGGAGGGAGAAAGGAGCTGTTACACCCGTAAAAGATCAACTGTTTTGTGGATCTTGTTGGGCTTTTTCAACGGTACAGTAACTAGGGTCTCAGAAAATAGTTATAAATAATTGTTATACACGTAAAAAAATGATACATCTAGAAATTATAAAAAAAAAAGTATAAACTCCAACCTTACCAACAGATTGACATCGGTATGCTCTTAACAGTTGAAAATTTTTCAAAATTTATGTTTCTGGTTTTGAATGTGTCTCTTGAAGGTTTTTTGGAGATCTCAATATTAAGACGAAAAAATCCTTTTCATATAAAAAAAAGTCGAATGGCATAATTAACATCTTCCTTTAGATTTCGAATACGAAAAAAGCCTTATATGACTATGTAACGCCACATAAAATTTGACGCTTACATAGCCTATTACACGGAACTGTAACATTATTATGTAGTTGGTTCATAAAAGGCTTTGTTTCGTATAAAATATCGCAAAGTAATTCTCTTGTTATATCGCCCATTAAACTACTAGTCATATACATATGTTCCATACTATCAGAATTTGCAACATATAAATTATTTGGTTTGCTATGTTTACAGAATAGTTCGAAATCAATAATAAGTGTTTGTTTAAATATAAGTATCAAAGTTTAAACGTTTATGAAATTCTGAAAATTAAATATTTGCAGTATATTAAGTGGTTAAGTAAATTGAGATATTTAATATGTTCTATTCGAAACACTTGTAATTGTCTCCCTTTACAGAAAAATGAAAATATGAATTAAGGACTATAAATGTTTTGGATTTTTGAAAATTTTACTTTGTATGAGATTCTTAGCAAGTTTTGAAAATTAAAATAGTGACATTCAGAGCAACAAAATTAAACAGAACGATTAGTGAATTATATCTAAGCATTATTCTATTGAGATAACTAACGTTTGTTTGATTTTTCAGTTGTTAAAATATGTTTATTGCCTGAGTTACAAAATTTCCAAAATTCACTATCGAACTCTATTTATTTCAATAGTTTTCGAACTTCGGAGATTCCAAGTGTTCTAAATTTTCTTCGCATAAAAATTTCATTTACATATTGTCTTAATCTATGGTCGTAGAGCACAATCAATTCATTACTTTTACATATTAGATGATAATTTTTATTTTGGAAATAATTTTATGTATATATTTCTTCTTCAACAATAATAATTTAATAAATAATTTTTCATTTATCTATGGTCACGTTTTATTGTATCTTCGTAACATTCGTTGAAATATCAAAGAATAAATATAGAAAACAAAATGTAAAATAAAGTTTAGCAGACGTCTTAATATTTAGAACATGTTCCGAATAACCGAAAATTCAAGATTGCACGGATTTAAAATTTAATTTATAATTTCTGACTGATCCTTATTAATCCAAACGTTAATTGAAAATTGTTCTTTTTCAATACTACTGAAATGCTCTCTGCAATAACATTTATTTCTATTTAAAGCTTAATGAACATAAACTCTACCCAAATCTTCAAAAAACCCTGTTGAGAAAACGTAAGATCCTAGGTGTTGAACTAAAAAGGTTCAGAATAAAGAAAAATTTAATCAACGCTCTAAAGTTTTCAATTCTTTTTCGAACATTCAATTTGAAAATTTTAGAACTCTTAATAACTGTTAACTGCCACTGAATTTATCAGTAGAAGGAACATTCAGAAAACATTTGAATTCTATAAAATTACCTCTTAAAATTATAAAAATTTTGACGTATATTTCTTATAAATTTAAAAATATTAAACTTTTAAAAACTTACGATAAAACTACAAAAAAATTTTTTTTTAATTAAAATATATTTACGAAATTCGTAAGAATTCTTGTGATTGAAATATTTGATCCCATAAATTACAGACTACAAAATACTCCGGAAAAAATTGATCGAATAAATCAATTTTTATAATATTTGATTGAAATTGAACTTCGGAGAAACTTGGAATTTGAAAAAATTGTGATCTATTTTCAATTCCTGAATTCCTAAAGGAATTTTTATATAAGTTTCCCTCTTTCTAAAACTGAAATATCCGCTAAACGTAATCATGAAAATAAGATACATTTTTTGCAGACTGGGTCATTGGAAGGCAGCCATTTCATTCAAACTGGAAAGCTCATTTCACTCAGCGAGCAAGACTTGATTGATTGTTCTCGTTCTTATGGAAACAGTGGATGTTATGGTGGTTCTATGATGAATGCATTTGGTTACATAAAAGATAACAGTATAAAAACTGAAGAAAGTTACCCATACGAGGCTGCGAACATCAGAAAATGCAGGTATAACCAAGAAAAAAGTCGTTCATTCTCAGTTATTGTGATCTTTGTGATCATAAATCATACCAAATTTTCATATTGTATTGTGAGATCGATATGCATGCATGAAAAATTTTCACTTTGTTTACTTCTTCTAATATTTCAAATTACATTTACATAACTAGTAATAGTTGAAACATATTGAAATCGCGATGGAACTATTGTACCCAATTGTACCTATTCTGTATTTTATTTCTCGAGTAATCGAGTTACATTCATAAAACTTTAAAGTTGACAAAAAAACCGCTTAAGTTATGATTTTAAAGTTAACTTGATTTTAAATAGTGAATTTCGTGTCTAAGAATTTTTCCGAACGTTTTTTTGTCAGGAATGAAATTTGTGTCAAATTCTTACTTTAACTTTTCTCGTTTTTTTTTTCTTCAGATCGAACGATACAAAAGTTGGCGCCATAATAAAAGGACATGTTGAATTATTTTAAAGTAACGAGGAGAGATTGAAGAATCTCGTTGCAACAGTTGGACCTGTGTCTGTCGCAATTGATGGGTCGTTGAAGTCTTTTTTTTACTATTCTCACGGTGTGTACTTGTAAGAGAATGATTTTAATTGAATGAGTTCGAGTATACAGACTTATCGATACATTATCTGACTGCTATGTGCTATAAGTACGTAGTGACATCAATAAGATATAAAGTATTTTCCGTGACATTCTTGATTCTATAAACGATGTGTTCACACAATTTTCGTGATTTGAAAGTATTGCATTTTGAAATTTACTAAAAAATCGGGCATGCATGAATTCAAAATTACTTTTTCTTAATTTACTTGATTTCGAAAATACATCACAAGATTTTAATGAAAACAATAAAAAGAATTTCAATATGTTGAAAAGTTAAAATACTTTAATAAGTCGCCTAACTATTTTGATGATCATAAAAAACTTTTGGATGATTTTTTCATTTCAAAAATTCGTAAATACACCACTTAATAAGAATAAAATAATGTTAAGATTCTAAAAACAACAGGAAATCTACCTCGTTCATTAATTAAAAACTACCTCATTAATTGAAATGTTTGAAATCTGCTTTAAAATAAAATTTGTGGAATAATTAATTAAATACTTAAAAATTCATAACAATCTCTCGAAGGTATTATTTTGAATTAGCCTCACCAAAAACAAAATCAATTTTTTTAGAAAAAATGTAAAATGTCTCAATAATCTTTGAGCTCCTTTTTTGGAATAGACAAAATGCTGAATGTATTTGACAGAGTTGAAAACTAATTTGGATAGAGCACCGAATTGCACAAAAGTTCGAGTCCATAGAGAAGTTACTACATAGAAAAATGGACTAAATTATCGCGCAGCTTTACAATCTTCCTAGAATTATGGAAATTTTATGAAAGTTCTTCAAATCGACAATTTGGTTATTCAAACTCGTGAAATTCAGAAAAAATAGCTTAGAGTTGTAAATAACGTTGTATGAGATGTTACATAAATTAGAAAAATTTTTTTTTTCCATTCGAGAAATTCAGTTAATTCATCCTACAAGTTGTTGAAGAAAAGACGCAGTATTAAAATAATAATGAAGATGAAATAACAATATTTATTATTCATGATGATCATTTAAGTGTTCAAACTTAAAAAATTCGCTAAAAATTGATTTTAGAAAATTCTGAGAGGTTTGGATCGAGCCAAAAAAATTACGAGAACTTTAAGTAATTCACATCAACAACATTTTTATTGAAACAAAATTGATAATTGAATAATAAGTCTACTTGTCGAGAACGTTAAAAATATTACCTAAAATATAAAAAAACACACAAATATTCTTAGCGCTTCTTGACAGTCAAAAGATAATTGTCATACTATTTTTAATCATGTTACTTGTTGCGAAAAAAAGTTCGTTTTTCGTAATGGTAAAGTTTAATCGAAGGCGTACCTTTCTTTCTATGCAAAATTTTTCAGGACGAGCGTTTGAAATAGATAAGGGAAACATATAATAGGGAAGTGGGATTGTAAGAAAATTATATTTGTCCGCTTCCAACCTTAAAGTTCGATATTTGGTCGTTCTTTGACCCTAGAATCGGACAAAATATTGTTTGCACCATGTCGCGATCGCCAATTTTGCCAAAAAGTATTTGAGCCACGGCTTCGCCTCGACCCAAAACACTCCTTTAGCCAAAGTAAGCGATCGCGTCTGGGTACGAAATATACTGTTATATACTTAGTGACGTGACAGACATTTTGTTCACGAAATGTCTTAGATTTCCGGACGAAAAGTAAAAAATCTTTTTCGGGTTACAAATTTTTTAATTAAAAGTTTCGAGGAAATTTTCATTACAAATTGGCGGTAAACAATATTGACATTGACAAGATTTCAATTACAAGTGTTTGAAACTTATGAACGCTTCGAGAGTCTATGTCAAAAGGCGATGAACAGCGACTGGGAAAAACCCAGTCAACAGATGTTGAAGAGGAAGCCTAACGGATGTTACAAAATGGTCACTAAAGTGGATGTCGAAATGGTTTTTCCGATGAACGTCGTTTTACTAATTTATCTAAATGTGTGTGATTGTACAAATCATCGGGAAAACCATTTCAAATATAATGTATTTTTTTATCTTATTCAATATACAGGGTGCACCAAAATCCCTGTACCAAAAAGAAATCCAATGTTCCTTTTTGAATTTCAAGTAGAAAAGTCCTTTGCCACTTTTTACAAGACTGAAAATCAAAAAAGTTATTCAAGTTTGAAATTCAAACAATAAACGCGCTCTTACGAGAAGTGGGGATAAAAAAAACGTACCAAAATTTACTCAAATTTTTTTTATATTTTTCTGAGTCGAAAAGTCCTTTGCCACTTTTCTTCAGGGGGGAAATCTGTAAACGGCCGAAAAAATGCCCATATTTAAATTTTTTTTCGGCAAGAAAAAGATGAACGATTGTTACTAATTTTTTTTGTTTGTTCATTATTCATTATTAAAGTACAATTGGTAATTTTTTCATATAAAAAAATTAAAAAATGGCGGAGATATTGCACCGTAACTCATCAGTGGTCTGAAGTGATATTCCAAACGGCGGGCGTAATAACGTAAGTTACGTTCATCTGATACATATTAACGTAAGTTACGTTCATCTGATACATATAATATTTTTCCAAACGTTACTTAATGAATGTAATTGCGTCCTGAATGGGTTCATTTTGCGCATTTACACTTTTTTCAAAAATGCTAGGCCAAAAATGAGAATTGTCGATTTCAGCTGATTTTTTTTCTTTTTTTGTATAAAAAAAAGTTGGTTTTTGCAACAACACAAAGTTGTCACTTCATTCTGGGCGCGATAAAAAGGGTTTTGAACAAACTCACAAAATTTCATGAAAATCTGTCGCTTAGTTGTCAAGCAATCACGCCCGCCGATTTTAAATCTGATTTCCAGACTACTGATGAGTTACGGTGCAACATATCCGCCATTTTTCAATTTTTTTATGTGAAAAAATTACCAATTCTACTTAAATAGTACATAATAAACATGAAAAAATTCAGTAACAATCGGCCATCTTTTTGTTGTTGAAAAAAAAATTAAAAATACGGGCAATTTTCGGCCGTTTACATAGATTTCCCCCCTTAAAACTCAAAATCAAAAAAGATATTCAAGTTAGAATTTTCCACCAATCGGATTTCTCAGATTTCAAAATGAAATATCTTTTTTCATTTTGAGTTTTGTGAAAAGTGACAAAGGACTTTTCAACTCAGAAAAATATGAAGAAAATTTGGGTGAAGTTTGTCCGTGGTTTTCATCCCCACTCCTCGAAAAAGTGCATTTATTGTTTAAATTTTAAACTTGAATAAATCCATCACTTTTGCGAATTTCAATAAATGGAGAAGGACTTTTTGACTTGAAATTCAAAAAGGAATATTGGATTCCTTTTTGGTACGGGGATTTTGGTATACTCTGTATAACACCTCCGGGGTTATTCGAAAATTTCGTCTTCGAAATTTCTATTCTGACCCATAAATTCCAGACTGTGGCTGTTGGATGAACGGTCGATCCTCTGTTCTTGGTATATCGTTCAAAGTAAAATAATCAAAATTACCTTTTATCGCATGGTTCTGTTGTTCGTCGCGTCTTTTGTTGTTTATCATATTCAGTGTCAATGAAACAAAAAAAAACGCGTGGCACATTTTTGGTAATAACCCAAACTTGGTGTATAACATTTTCACGTGAATTAAGTTTAGATGAAGTAGATTATAATTTTAAAAATACCTATCATTCCAATTATTCCAGCGCTAGAAATTCTGAAATCAGAAAATCTTTCTTTAACTTATTTTCATGTTAAGACTACTATTTTTCTAATAATATATCATCTAAGAATTTTTGGATTGTTAGTCCGTTATAAGAAGTCAAGGTACCTGTCATAGGTTGAGCTACATTATTGAAGCTGATTTAACGGTGCCATCAACAATCTGTTGAATATAATAATTTTGCTTTATTATATAGTCCCTGATTCATGCGGTCGCCTGGAGATACATAACAGTACTATTTTTAGAAATTTTCGTTCTGTCCATTGAAAAAAGCAACTTCTAAACGACCAGAAAATGAAAAAACACAGAAATTAATTTTTTTGGACAAGCGTACCGTTTTGTATATAGGCAAAGCGTAAAACAAAGCATACCTTTTTCCGCGACAGGTCACATATATTATGTGCTAAGAGAATTACATACATAATCTAGATGGAAAAGTTATAGAGCCTTTGCAAAAGTTTATTGTTTATTCAAATAATCACGTTTTATTCTATTTTCATAGTTGTTTCAAATAAGGTGATTGGCATTTCATTTGATATACCATACTCTTTCAATGAAACAGCTTTTGAATAAATAATGATGTTTTATTTGCTTAAATCAAATATTCGAATGAAATCACTTGAAGCAATCAAATTGAATCAAAAAAATTTTTATGCTGCAGGAATATATGATGACACTGAATGCTCAAGCGAAGCTACTGATACGAACCATGCTGTACTTGTTGTTGGTTATGGTACCGAAAATAATAAAGATTATTGGTTGATCAAAAATAGCTTCGGTGCGGATTGGGGAGACCAGGGTTACATCAAACTAGCGAGAAATGCAAATAACAAATGTGGGATTGCATCTGCATTTATTTATCCCATACTTGACTGAAAAATGATTTTGAAAAATCTGAATAAAAGGAAGATACATTTCTTCGAACGACCTATGCAATACTGTCTTCCCATTTGTCTTCCAATCATCATAAAATGTGTAAATACAAAAATAAAGTAACCACATGAGCAAACGTTAAATTGTATTTTTTTATTCAATGAAGCTTTGGCATTTTGAAATATTTCACCTAACACAAACTCCTAGTTACTTCGTATTAAAAAATCATAAATTTGCCATGAACAATGACCTTTTTTTGTTAAAATCAGCATAAACGACTTTATGAATCAAAAACCTTTTCCAATTCGCTGATATAAACTAATAAATGTGTGAAGATTATTCAAAATCATGCGAACTCAGGTGTGTGATCGTAATATACACCTGTCCAATTACCCCTTACAAATAAATCAAAATCAGTACGATTTCTTGCTTTCAGCGTGAAAAATTTGTAATCATTTTTTTTTTCAATTCTTCAAAATATGTACATTCTTCGGATATGATAATACTAAATCATATTAAGCAAAAAAGTTTATTATTACTTAAGAATTTAGCGAGTAGGAAATAATGTGTGCAATTGCAGTATATGTCAACGATCTACGAAGAAACGACATCAATCCTCCCACCACAGTTGAGCTCGTGAAACTCAATTTAACTGCGTACTCTGTGCAAACAATGATAAAAACCTGATATAAAAGGCTAGTGAATCTTATTAAATGTCAATCGTTCGAAACGATCGATTCTTACTCGATTTACAAGTGAATGACTGTCATCATGAAAATTTCGCTTATCGTATTATTCATTGTTGCAACAGTTCAAACAGTCTCAGCTGACGATTTTGACAATATTTTTTTACGAGAGTGGGAAGAATTCAAGGTACTTTTCGATTGTTAACCCATCACTACACAACATCATAAATATTCATTCCTTGAGTTCACATTCGCAACTTAAAGCTTCAATTACTAACTGTTTTTCAAAATTATTTCAGATACATTATCACAGAAAGTATGATACACAAGAAAAGGAAAAACAAAGTATCGATATATTTATGGATAATTTGCGAATGATAAACGAGCACAATTTAAAGTTCGAAAAAGGTTTAGTTAGCTACAGTTTGGAGGTAAATAAATTTAGCGATGTACCTTGGAAATATATTGTGAGTACATTAGTTGGGCCTGATATACCGGAGACCGATAGTCGAAAAAGATCTGCACCAGCCTCGAAAAGAAAAGCAAACATTGTTGAAAAAGATGGGCTGCCTTCTCACGTGGATTGGAGAAAGCAAGGAGCTGTTACGCATGTCAAGGATCAATTGTTTTGTGGATCTTGCTGGGCTTTCGCAGCAGTAAGTTTTTCATTATTGTCAGTATAAAAATTCACTAAAATTTCTGGTTAAAATAAAAAACTGATCATTCATCACGTTTCTTTCCTGTCGAATTTATAATAAATTACTTTCATGTTACTAACTTTCTTATTCTGATGGGTTTTATCTGATTTAATCTGATGATTTATCTGTTTATAAATGAATATGAGTCAATGCTGATTTTGGCTGATTGGTTAGTTACTTTAAAAAGTACTTTTTTTGGAATACTTAAATTCTATTTTTTCAAATTCGAATTCGATATTGCCACTTTTTAACGAACTAAATTAGTTATGCTGAAGCATTTGATCTCTAGAATAGTGAGTATTTCACGAACAAAGGATGATAATTTTATATTAATGGAGCGTATGTAAAGAATATGGTTTAAATATTTCAAGTAATTGAATAAGGTTTTTTGAAATAGTTTTTAAAATGTTTCTTTCTTACTAACATAAAGACATTGTGGATTGAATGTCTCCCTGTAATAAGTAACATGTATTTGTACTTAGAACATTTGTTTTTATTGCTAATTTTTGTTGTTTGCTTTGTACTATCTCATTTATTGTAGGGGAATGTCGTCAAGGTCGGACATAGTTTTGACTCGAGTCCATATCTTTTGTTTAAAAAAGAATTTTTGCACTCCAAGACCGTCGAAAGAAAGGGTAAATGATAACAAATCTCTTGGCAAAAAAGTCAATTTATTAAACTTAAGGAAAAAAAGTAATGGGGATTAAAAAAAAAAAAAAATGTAGTCAAGGTTGGCCCATGTAGTCAAGGTTGGACCACCCAAGAAAAGTAATGCAAAAAAATGTTACGAATGAGGGCAATGCGTTTTGTTT
>JAPYZL010188040.1:0-18735 GCA_030522825.1 Platygaster orseoliae
GAAAGGTAAAAAATTCTAGTTTCAGAATTAGCATCTTTTGGCAGTGAATCAATTTCTTAAATGTGAAAATTTTGGAAAAACATGAATGTCGGTACGGCAAATTCACTACGATCGGAGAATAGAGACCCGGTAGCTCTCAGGCTACTTTTTTATTATTTTTTTTACCTTAGCCCTCTCGACCCTACCGGGTCTCTTGATTTCATTTTTTAAGAGTTAGATTCTTTGTATTTGAAAATATTATTCCAATATAACTTATTTCCAGACTACACCACAAGTGCCCACTTCAGCACCAGGAAAATTGAAGATCTACACGAGTTATTCCAGTGCTTCTTGCGGTATCACATTGAATCCAGGAACAACTTATCTCATTGGTGCTTCTTTTAACGATGACAAACTCAGTGCTTATTCGTGTAGCCTTTTTCGAGAATGGCCGGGGTACATGAGTACCGAAGAACAACAAAATTTCAGATCGACGTACCCAAAAAAATGTTAACCGATTTCACCTCGTTAATTTGCATTTCTTTTATGCTACAGCGAAAGTTCAAACATCACAAAAATGTGTTCAACCTTTAATACTTTCTTCAAAGTTAATTTACTCCAATGCCATGATTTAAAAAAAACTTTTTTGTATAACAAAAATTGCTGAAACTTTTTTTAGTATGAAAAACCTGTATAATCTAGACAAACGTAATCTACAATAATCATTCATTTCGAAAACATCAGTCTTAAAATTGAATACCTTCTACTAGATGCACAAACAACTATTCAAGATACATACATCACGTTGAAATAAAAATAATTTCTAAATAAATAATTCAATACATATTTTATCAATAAATTATGTCAATAATATACCTAGTTTTTTAATGCTTCATTTTCTCATGTATAATGAATCAAAATTTAGTGATAAAAACTCTGCAAAAAGTTTTTGTCTTAAAACTACACTTTTAAAGAATATTTCTGGTCCTCCTTAAAAATTAACAATCTTGTTCAACAAAATTTACCAAAAACTTCGCTAAGTCCAAATTCAAAAAATATTCGAAGTATTCGAATCATTTCGCAATCTTACAGATTACTCGGGAAAATGCCCGACTCTCGAGCGCACTTTCAGATTGATTTTCCAGCGCTCGTTTCAGAGGAATTGTTCTCCCCGTAAAGTTCCCTTTATGGATTATTATACGAGAAAGTTCCCGGAATCGCGATATTGGAAAAAGTGTCAGGAAAAGACGTTATTAAACGTCGAAAATTTGCGGCGATTACAAACCCAGGCCATGGTGAAATTTGAAATTCAAAGGAGAAAAGAGAGAGAAAAGTAAGTGCCCTGAAAAATCCGTATTGAAACGGTCAAAATCGATGGATAAAAACGAGCCCGTTTGTCATCTTGTAAAATGTTGTCATCGAATCGATATCATGCCGGGCGTGGCTTGTACCATCTTCCCGGGCACAGAGTGATTCACGCTTGGACGTCTCACAGGAACGCTTGATATTCCTCTATGAAAAGCTTTTTCCGAGTTTATTTTCCTCAAAATATGATTCGACGACCTGTCAGAAAATGTTTTTTTTTTCTTCTCGATGGTTAAGAGTAAAATATCAGTAGCTGAAAAATGCAACTGGATTGCCCATCTTTGTTGTATATCGATTTGATGCACTTCGGCCTGAGAAAGCCAGAATCAAAACTATGAGCAATATGAGCTATCGCATAGACAAAAACTCAGTAATTAGTAGCTTGTTGGAGAACTTTAAGTTTTTTTGTAATATTTTGTTGTAGAGTTTGTAGAGTTTCAAAATCCTTAAAATCAACGAAGCTACAGGAATTCAAAAAATATGTTCAAGTCATCACATTTCTTCATAGTTGTATAAAATTTGATAAGGTGAAGAAATGAAAATTTTTCTTCATTTATTTTCTATTGTTCGATAAATTTGATGTTGAAAATAAATTATTCAACTTGAATTAACACTAGTTTTAAAGTTTTTTTTTTTTTTTTATATAACTCTGACAGTATGACTCACTCTAATTTCATCTTACTCTAGATAAAAATTTTGATTCATACGGCAGCTTATTTTTTTGATTTGAGTTATTAGGAAAAAAACGCTTTTGTATTGGTGCGACAATAATATTAAGAGCATTCCGATGTCGATTTGCCGATAAGGTAGGTGTTTTTACTGTTTTTCGTTTTAAATAATTCAGCGCCAAAATAGATACTCAAACGCACCTAAAAAACAAAAAATAATTGTTATTTATTATGAATTGGACTTTTAAAAAGAAAATTCGTTTTAACATGGTAATGCCGTAATGCGCATTACAATGTTAAAACGAATTTTCGTTTTTTTAAGACGATTCAAACCCTCAGCTTCGCCTCGGGACTGAACCCTCATCTTCGCCAAATTCGACACTTGCACTACGTTACATAGTATACTATTTCCTTCTTCAGATACATCGTCCACCATCAAATCAACCTACAACCATAAAAAAAAACAACCCAAAAAACCACAAAAAAACCTCAAACAACAAAACCCCGGTATGTAAACGCGACCTGCACTATATACATTCCAGGCGATCGTTAAAATCGAGAGAATTTTGTAGTCAGACCGCGGGAGGTCGCGAGGGGAAGGAACCGGGAGGGCGTTGGGCCGGAGAGGGGGTACGGGGAGCGAAGCGAGGGCGGGGGTGGCTGTTTCATTTAGAGAGAGCTCTTTGATATTGACCGCAGGGCGTTATCGGGCCGACTCCGGTGGCTGCTGGCTCCTCTCCGGAGTCGGCAGCAGCAGCAGCAGCTCGCCCGGCGCGATCACTGCTTTTCACTTTGAACCTAAATCCGTACGCTACTGGTTTCTCCCCCTTCGCCCCTCGACAAGCGGAAGGAGCGAACGGATAGCCCAGGGTGAAAGGTTAGAGGTAATCGCGAGCGATGCTCGATCGATCTCACTTTCTCGATTACTGCCTTCCAAACGCTCGGCTTTCCTATTTTTCAGAGACGCTTCTTCTTCCTTCCTCCTCTTGCCAAATCTCCGCCCGAGACGTGTCACACCATCGACCAGCGGAACAGCTTCGTGAATATAAAATCCAAGAGCAATATACATCGACGCTCGTGTTTTATAGATTCCCATTCGTTCGCCATCATCGAATTTGTCACGACGTATGTCGCTCTAACGAGAGCTATTTGTAGGATTCGCCGAGATAGTTGGATTAAGTTTTTTTTTTTTTGTCCCCCACGACGACGTGATTCATTGTTCGACGAGAGTTGCAAACTCGGAGGAACTTGGAATCTTTGTTTTCGGGTCTTGATCGAGCTTGGCGAATGTATTTGACTTGGATGATTTTAGAGTGGGGTCAATTTAGCGTGATCAACTGTTTGCACGCTCAATGAAATGCAAGTTGTGAGTACGGTTGATGGGTTGCAATTTTATTTTTGGTGTGTTTGATGGAATTCTTAGTTGAATTGACGGAAGGGGTCGAAGATATTGGTAGTTGAAAACGAAAGTTGTGACCGACTAGTCATTCTCTGCCTTACAAAGTCTCTGACATTCTTTTAAAATGTATATCATTATTTTTTTGGTTATAAACAGTGCTTATCTACTCGAACCAAAACATTACCACGAGTTTTAGTTGTGCACCTTATCATACGGGGCGCTGCTTTCATAAGCTTCAACGTTTTCTTTCTTTCTTCATTCCATTGTCGCTCTCACTTGCATGCTAAGGTGCAAAACAAAACTCGCGGACCATTACAAGCATAGGAGTAGATAGGCACTGGTTATAAATAAATAAATAAGTTGCTACTTTTTCGTAAATAACTTTTTCTACCCTCTTTATATGACATTGCGTGTTGGATCTGACACGAAATGTTGGGAAAAACAATAAAAAGCGAAGAATACAATGATTTAAGGAGAGAACATTTTATCTCCTCTGTCTCTATGACCCAACTTCAATATTCTATACATATACATTTACCGAATTTCCACCGCAGTTTCCAACTTTGATGGGAAAAAGCACGAAAGATAAATAGCAATATTTCTGAAGTGGCAGGATTTTACGTTTCTTTATCTCGGCGCGTAATTCAAAAAGGGAGGGCTTACTGCGACATATCGCGGAAACTTACTACTGACACTCGTTGTTCTTCTTGTTCCGGAGTTGCCGTTAACCAGTTTCAAAAAGATGGCAAAACCACTTTGAGGCGTCATCGCGCCAAGACAAGAGAAGAAGCACGTCGTAATTCAAGTTAGAGCAAAAGAAATGAAGCGGATAGAGGTCCGAGTAGAAGGATAACAGAGAGGCGACGTAAAAAAGCTAAAAAAAAGGAATGTAGTCGGGCACTAACTCATTCACCGAAGCCGCGCACACGAAGAAAATAACGCTCGCGGTATGCAAATAGTCGCGAGGCATGAATGATATCTTTTGGCGAGTCATAAAAAAAAAAGATGCCCGGAATACGTGAAAGTGTATTTCGCGCACTTTCAGCGAGAGCACAGCCATGGATTTTGATATTATCAAGGGCATTGTGATTCGAGACGTGCTTGAATATTTTGTATCTGTCCCGAGAAATCTCGACGGTAACTGACTTTCAGTATTTTTATTCGAGAACGGGTTGAATGGTATCGAATCTCAAGTGATGATTTGATAGGATTTCCGTGCCTTTTTTTTACTTGAAAAACCTGTGAAGTGAGCCTTGTTCAGAGATGCAGAATTTGTTGAATCACCGTGGGTGAATTGAACTTTTGTCTGGAATCCAGACACCACTTTTAATGTGAACATGAGGAAGGAATGGAGATGGAAATCCTATTTACACACAAATCATCAGTCATCGAGTTAATTAGTTTCGTCTTGGAATCATCGATGGTTGATGCGTCAAACAGGATTCTCGAGAAATTACTTACAATTAGAGTCTTGAAAAGTTGTTTCGTTCTTGTCTTTTGAGCGGGAAACTGGATCAAATTATTTTCTACAATCGTTCGAATGACTCTTGTTATCTGTAGAGATTGATTTGATGATACGCCGAATGGATGAAACCGCATACATCAACGTAATCGCGATTCTCTTCATTATCAATTGTCATTCGAGGCATAGAAGGGCTTTAAAATGATCGGATTCAAGTACCAAGTCTGAACCAATTTTATGTTCATTTCATGTGTCAATGATATGTTAAGTATCATCATCATTAAGTATCATATTTCAGTAATCTTCCATCATGTGACTGTCATAAAACACCTAGCACGAAAAAAATTATTTTCAACTCATCTAAACATATTTACCTAAAAAAACCTTTTGCAGTACTGTCAACACTTGCCGTTTCATAATATCGAGAGTTTTTGCGTGAATAATGCAGCAAGGATTGCGAACGAAAATGGATGCGCCGTAGCCGAGTAAATTATTCTCTCACTTTGTTCACGGGGAAGAGGATAACATGGAGGAGGACGACGATGCCTAGGGGACTGCTTTGTTTTGTAAGCTCTCGAGAGAAGGCCCCTCGAAAATCGCTGGAGACGCGTCTCAAACGCGTATTACTGTCATCAATCGCACAAGGGGGAGTGAGCGGAAAACCGAGTGCGATCTTGACTAATCTAGCCACTTTTATCTCGAATCAAGTCTTAATTAATCATACGTCCCGCGATCCCACGCCAAGTGTAAAGGATTACGACGATAAAAACGCCCGCATTTCATGAAAGCCGTCTCGAATTTGATGTCAAACTCACGAATAGTATGGAGATTTACGTAACAGGCTGCGCTTTTATCTTTTTTTCGTACTCGGAGCGACAATATACTTTTCCTCTTTTATACGACCAAAGTTTCCCAAACTTCTCTCTCGACGCGAAGCGCAAACTTGTTGGAAAAGTTCATTTGAAAAGTTCCTTATTCATTGAAAATCAAGACATGATGTTACTCCGAGCAGGGGAAGCTGCAATTTTTCCCACAAACCCGAGACCGTGCCGCGGCTTTCGTCGATTCTCGCGTTACGAATCGCTGCTCTGTGAATGACGCAGAGTGACGGAAAGGGTGAAAAGAGTGCAAAAAAATAGTTTTATGCGTTCTAGCTTGAGTGAATGGATTGAGATACTTTTTTTATTGGATATTCTCCATTTTCTGCCTAAAATCCTTTTCCTTCGCAATAAAATATAGCTATGTTGTTTGGGAGATAAAATCATTTATCGTAACTCATAGAAAGTTCTTATAAATACGTTACTAAAAATTTTGAGCTTCTTTTCAATGATGTGCCGGAAGTTCCAAACGTTTATGAAATAGACGAAAACAAACAACAAATTATCGACCAGATTTCGATCTGACTAAAATTTGAAGGTAGAAGATCATCTCAATGGGATGAAAATCTGCATATAGTTAAATTTCAAAAAAAAAAAAAAATTGCTGGTCCTGCAATTCGTTTCCGAAGCACATACGAATGACGACAAGCGCAAAGTTTTCTGAACGAGGCAAAAACGAGAGTTCATACAGCACTCGTAAACGTCAACTTTTCCTCCCACGGCGCATAATGTTTTGCCCAAACAAACTTAAAATGTTTTCTCATACTATAAAAGTTTGATTCCGCGAGCAGAAGCCAATGCATCAAAGAAGCTTGGCGATGCTGCCTGGTTTTGGACGAGGGTAAAGTATCGCGTTGAAAAAGAGAGTGCGTTATTTGAAATCGCGTCACGTTTCGACGCCACTAGGGGCTGATGCCCGTACCATGTGGTCGCCTCGACTCTCTTTTTTACCCTTTATTTTCCCCCTCGCTCTTTCTCACTTTGATCCTATTTCGTGACTCTTTCCTGAGTGGCTCCCTCTTCGTTTATCTCGCGCATGGCCGTAGTTTCTTCTCTCTTCCTCCACTTCTAAAGGCTCTTTCTTCACTCCTGGTATAGAAATCTCTTTCCCTCAGGTACAGGATCCCTCCCCACAACTCCAGACTCGGTCCAACCCTCGTTATAAATACTAATTGCCCTATACAAACGTCCGAAATGTGTTTAACGTTCTTTTAACGCGCCCTCGCCCAAGCAAACTTGGCTCGAAAATCGACCGTGGGTGACGACCAGCTCGATAAACAATACACCGGATTAACGTGATACTCGTTTTCGAATTTCTCGTTGTAATTACCGTAGTGTGGATAATTACTCACGGTCATTCAATGGAGTACGTTGAGAGAAAAATCGAGTTCATTTTACTGAAAGATATAGTGATGGGGGATCGAGAAGAAATTTAGTAAATTTTACTATATACAGTATTGTATAATTCAAAATATTTGTATTGTAGTCATTGGCATATATGGACATCATTATGATGATGTATATTACAATCATCTACCTCATAAGCGATATCACATTACTCGTCAATTTCAACCCTTTCTCCTCGAGTCCAAACAATTTTCCCCCCTGAAGGTGCAAAAAGCAACGTTTTTTTTGTCATGGGGCGAATTAGACGGATTTGTTGCCCTCCAAGTCGTCTTGTCCTTTTTGTACACTCATGCAAATAGCCGCGTGGACGTTTTTCGTAGGGGAGAGAGCAGACGCTTTCCATTTGACGAATGTAATCGTGCCAAGTTGCGCGCGACATCGCAGGGGCTGCATCGTTTTCAATAGATTCGCTTTTATCGCGCGTGTGTGTGTCGTAGCGTGTATTTTCCGTTGGCGTATGCGCGTGATCGCTCGTACGAGCAGCGGTAGCTGGATTTTCGATCGAGTATAAACCCGCGATCCAACTTTCTGTTAACTGCGAAAGACGGATGTCGCGCGTGAAGGAAAGTGTTTATGGGGAACAATGCTTTGATCATGCAAACATGTTTCGTGTCAGGATTTCTCTTCCCAACCAACGGCTAGTATTACATTTCGTTTGATGGCTTGGAATCAGGAAGGCACGAATCGGAGAACTCAAGGGAATAGCGTTTCGTGGATGATATTGTATATCAACTACCAAGTTGAACAACTTTTGGAAATGATTGAATTGATGAGATGCGCACTTTATTTGACGGATATAAAATTTAGTAATGACGCATTTCTAGCATAACGCGTAACAAAGAAAAAACGAAAACAGGTTTTGCGAGCTTCATGTTTCTGTATCATTCCAAATTGTTCATATCTTCGAAAGAGCTGTCTGCCGTGAACACGGGCTATATAGGTAGAACGTGTCAAACATGTTTCTCGTCGAGTTGCGAACTTCCCGGGGGATATGACTGCTGCATTTCTCTCTCTCTCTCTCTCTCTCTCTCTCTCTCTCTCTCTCTCTCTCTCTCACACACACACACACACACTCACTCTCCCCCCTTCCCCCCTCTCCTCTCTTGTCTTTGTCTCTTTTTATCCGCTTCTCCTCACTTGCAGCGTGTAGCTCGTGTTCGTGGCCTCGTTCAAAGCCAACCCTGCCAGCCCGTACAATCGATATTAATGACATATCAATTCGTACGTACATTGTGCTCGATAACAGTGATCGTAATTGTCATCTTGCTCGTGCCATTTCTGTACTCTCTCTCGCTCTTCGCGTATCCATTATATTTCATTACCATATACCCCTCGTACAATTATCCAACGTCAATAAACAGTGGCAATCGACGAACTGGGCGAAATTTAAGTCCATTAATTGCCCTCGTCTGGGCATTGTTTGGCGGCTCATTGTTATCCGTTATTCGTCCCCTCGAAATCTGAATCAGCTAAATTATCGCCTATCGGCGAGGCCAAGAGCCACTGGGAAATCAGTAAAATCGACCGCGAAGTCAGTGAAATTGACCGTACTGGAAGAGTTGACGTTTGGAGAAGAAAATTGAAGAAACGGTTTGTTGAAACTGAGAAGAATTTTTGGTTTATTTTACTAAAGAAGATTGTAAAACATTGAAATGGCAATTTCTCAGATTTAGGGAATTAGCAAAGAAGTCATGGTTGTAGGGAAGCTCCTCATTTTATGGCTCTTTTTCGCGGGGTACTGAAAAAGTGAATAGATTATGGTAATACGTGTTAGCGAGTGAGTTTATGGAAATAGTTCGTCGCCGAGTGGCGCTGGATACGGATGAAATAAGATTCTCGAATGTTAGTTCGAGGCAGTCTAATACGGAGAACATTTCCTCACTAGTAGCTGCCATTAACTCGGGAGGAATGAGGTTATTCCATTGGCAACTCGGCACAAGAGCATTCGAGGCGATCAGCATTTAGTTGAGATTCGTGATTGCTTCGCGGTTTCAAGCCCTCGCGATGCAACTTTGCAAATGTATCAGATTCGATAAACGCTCGCCCGATTACTGGAACGCACACGATGTTATTCCAAGCGTGATTTTACACCGAAAACCAATCCGTATCTTGAAAAACGCGGATCGTAATTGATGCAGGAATAAAGAATAATGGTGGAGAATCGATTTTTTGTAAACTGCTTTGGTTTGTTTTTATTAGAAACCTAATCACTTTAAAGAGAAATTTATAACATCTCTTAGTGTTTATTGAAATAATTATATGGTAGCAGTGGCGGTACCAAGGGGAGGGAAATGAGGGAAATTTCCCTCCCCAAGAGCTCCATGTCTTACGAGTGCTTGAAAACTTTTATCAAATTTTAAACTTTCAAGAACGAAAATGTTGAAAATTTTTTACATGTTGAAATCCTTACACAGTTTTTAATTTTTAAAAACTTGAATTTGGACTTAATAGAAAATTTCGTGAAAATTTCAACATTACCGAAAATTTTTGCGAATTCAATCATTTTTGAACTTTTTGGATATGTTCAATTTCAAATCCAAAATACAAAAAAAAATGTTAATTTTAAAAATTTTGTGTCAAATTTTAAAACTCCAAGAACGAAAATGTTAAAACATTTTGACATCTTAACTAATTTTGAAAATTATGATATATCGAAAGTCCTTATACAGTTTTTAATTTTTTAACAACTTGAATTTAAAAAAAATAGAAAATTTTATGAACATTTTAACATTACCAAAAATGTAAACAACATTTTGCGAATTTAATAATTTAATAATTTTTTCGATGTTAAGTTTCAAATCTAAAATACATGAAAAATGTCAATTTTAAAAATTTTGTATAAAATTTTAAAACTCCAAGAACAAAAACGTTGAGAATTTTTGACTTCTTGAAAAATTTTGAAAATTATGATGTATCGGAAATCCATATACAGTTTTTAATTTTTCAAAACTTGAATTTTGAAAAAATTGAAAATATCATGAAAATTTCAGCATAACCGAAAATTTTGAAAAAAATTTGCGAATTTAATTGTTATACAGTTTTTTTCCGCAATAAAATATATATTAATTCATTAAATGTATTACTTGAACAAAATAAATTACAAAAATGAAGCTGTATTTTTGTTATCATATAAGTTTTTCTATAAACAACTGAACATTTACGCATAATTTATGCTGTAGGCTGAACATTCCGATAACATTATTTTTGCATTTTTGGTCCAAGTTAATTTATTTATGAGATTTTATTAAATTTTTGTAAGTGGATGCTCCAGAATTTGAAGTTTTATGTGGAGTTTTAGAATTCTGAGGGTTTTACTAATTTTTGATATTTATGAAATTTTTGGGGGTTTTCATTCACTGTCGATGAACATTAACTGGAAAAAAACTAAATTTTCGTCGAATTGTTTTTTCAAGGTTTTACATTATTTTTGGTTAATCTCAGAAAAAATTTTTCGTATGATTTGTCAACGTTGTAAACTTTATCAAATTACTAGTTATACGAATGTTCATAGAAATTTCATAAAAAACTGACGCTAACTTTACTAGACTGATATAATAAATTTTTCCTGATGTCACACATCGATAACAGACCGAGCATCGAGTAATAAAAATCGCCGTAGAATTTTCGCGAAATATACGTCCAACGTGATGTAATATTGCGACCATGCTGTCCGTAGCCCTTTAACGCGCGTATTTATGATACATTGTCCGTACATTATAGCCGGGAAACGAGCCCGACTGCAATGCGGTTACGTTTTAAAAGGAATGGTTTCCAAGCTTTCGGCCGAATGCAAATTGAAACAAGTCGAGCGAGACCGTACATGTCAATTGGAATTACCGTTGAATGATAACTGGAAACGCCATATCAATTCGCGTTTCCGAACAAATTCCGCAGAATAACGAACGAATAAACTGGAAAAATGTTTGTCTTTCGCCATCATTATACACTTGATAGCGATTTCTCGGTTAAGTAGACTCGAGGAAAACGCATATCTCCATGAAGAATCATGAGAATTTTATGCACGTGCAGCTAATTTCATAAATGGAATTTATGTGAAGCAGAATACAAAGTTTTAAAGATCTTCAGTATTTTTCCACACGGAAAATATAATATGGTTGTCACAACCTCATTTGTGGTTGGTGCAACCACATTTGAATACATTTTAAATAGAAAGTGTATGAAGTTTAAGATCATTAATAGATTTTTGGTATTTTCAAGTATGCTCTGGAATCCAGTTTGTTTTTTCAGTGCAGGCCCGTACGCGGGATTTTTTTTTGGGGGGGGGGGGGTTTCATGAAAATATGACGTCAAAAAAAAAAAGGTTGTCAAACTTTTTTTTTTTTAGACGTAATATTTTAATGAAACACCCCCCAACGGTAAACCCTGCGCACGAGCCTGCACTGAAAAAACGAACTGAATTCCAGAGCATACTTGAAAATACGTTTCATTGTTCGTGGAAATTTATGGGGAAAAATTCTCCATGGGTAGGGTTACAACCTCCAACCCCCCCCCCCCCCCGCACGCGCCCGCGTCCGGGGCGGGGACTCGGGCCCACGATGAGGAAACCGTTCTTATCCAAAATTTCGACTTTGCGCAATTTTTCCTTTGTACGACATACTCGACTGGAAGGAGAAAAAGATACACGTTTCCGAGATATCGTAAAGAATTTACGAGAGCTCGCCAGGTCATCAGAGAGACTACTCGGCCTCCGAAAAACCGGTTCCCGCACGAGGGCGAATCGCGTTATGCCCGATTCCCGAGCGACTCGTTACGCGCTGCTCCTGCTGCCTAAACTTCTATTTCATGATAAACCCTTTCACGTACGCGCGTGATTAATGTTCTTTGCTCCCATAAAAATTCATTTGATCCAATTTCCAAAACGATTTATCGTCATAGCGGCGAAAAAAAAATCTCGATACATATTATTTTGCCAACGAAATTGATGATCGACTTCATCGATCGTTTTCAGAAAGTTTAATCGATTGGAAATGCATCGACGTGGTAATGAATTGACATGAAATCCATCATGTAGGTGCCTTGCAATTAGGGGATTCAAGATTCTTTTTTTTTTTTTGTTTCTTTTTAAGTGTGTGGTTTTTGGTCGCGTTTGTATGAATTTCTGTGTGGGTTTCGAGAATTTGGTGGTATGGGATTTTATAGTAAATTTATAGATTTCAAGTATTATTGAATTCCTAAACAAAATTCTAAAATCTGGTGCTTCATTATTTGAAGATTTTTTAGTATCTTCATAGATTTCTGTTACTTCCAGTTTTTCCCGTATTTTTTCTGTATTTTTACGATATGAATGATTTTCGAGTATTTTTAGGGATTTTGGTATACATTTCTGGAATTTTATGCGATCTGATTCAATTTTTCAGATTTCTTAGTCTTTGAAAAAATTCCGATATTTTTATGGATTTCTCTAATGAATTGTAGTATTCTATGCTCTAGAATTCAAAGTTCAAAGTATTTTAATTACATTAATAAATTTTTTAGAAATATTTTACATTCATTTTCGTACTTTTTCGATATTTGGACAAATTGATGGATTTTGTTTTGTTCATTTAAATAAATTTTTCAGAAATATGTATTTTCATGGATTTCAAATATTCTACATTAATATTCGTACTTTTTCGATATTTGGACAAACTGATAAATTTCCTGATATTTTTATCGATTTTTATTAGATTTCTAAGATTTTCGACTCTAGAAATATCTCTAATACATACTTCCATTATTTTTCGTATTTTTAAGTATGTACAAAAGCTTGTAGGATTTTTTAGTATTTTTATACTATCTTGTATAAAATAACTCAAAATTTTTTATTGAATAAAACTTTTCTTAAATTTAGTTATAATAATTTCGTTAATTTCATTATTATTATTTATAAAACTTTATGTAAATTAGAGTTCTAAATAAATCTTTAAACTAAAAATAATGTAACATATAAACGTAACAAATAAGTCTTTGTGAAGATTACCGTCCATTTTCCTGACTGCAAAATCCCGACAGACCCTTTTCCCGACAGACTATGATCCCAAAAAAAAATTTTTTTTTTTACAATAGTTTATTTCCGATGTACATTTTTATTTTTAAATAATACCAAATTTTGTAGGTATTCGAGTATTTTTCTTTCAGCCTTATATGTTTCGTAACTTCTGACAATACTTCTTATTTGACTTTGTAATTTTCTCCATTTTTTTTTCGTCATAATCTTAAGTGTATTGTCGAACTTTTTGGATAGTTTGAGCTCTCTCAAACTATTCTTCATATAAAAATCAACAGGTTGAACATAAACGCGCAGCGTGAAAAATGTTGTCGGGAAAAGTGACTGTCGGGAAATTGTCTGTCGGGAATTCGGTGTCGGGATAATGGTATGTCGGGATTTTGCAGTCGAGAAAGTGACCGGGAACCCTTTGTGAAGGTTTCCGAAATGTTTATGAATTTCCATATAAAATTCCAGCATTCGATGCTATAGAATTCAAAGTTCAAAATATTCAAATTATTTAAATAAATTTTTCACAAACATAAATCTTCATCAATTTCAAATACTTTACATCAATTTTCGTACTTTTTTGATATTTGAAAAAATTTCCGTAAATTTCCTGATATTTTCGTGCATTTTAAAATTAGATTTCTAGGATTTTCAGCTATAGAAGTAAATCTAATACATATTTTAATTATTGTCCTTACTTTCTATCACTTATGCTGGAATCCTCTACAATTCTCTTTCATTTTCACAGATTTTTTTATAATTACTTCAGAAAAATAATACCATCTTAAAATCAGAATATTAATCAAAATGTTTTCAAATTACTATATTGAAATGCTCAAAACGCATGAAATTGAATTCATAAAACAACTTTTCTCTCCAGATAGTAATCGAAATCCCGAGAAGCAAGTTTCATAACCGCGTTGAATTTCATACAAAGATCGTACATAGCCCAATATATATATATATTCTACGAAATGAGGATGATTTCCCATTCCGGAAGCAGCGTTTCCCACTTTGAATGGCTCGCCTTAATCGTTTAAAAAGTGCTTATAAAGAGAGGCTTCACGATTTTTCGCCTAGCGTTTTATTCGCGGCTACCTCACATTATTGATTCCACTATAACAACGCGAGCATGGTACAGCGGTGTCGAAAGAGGTCGGCAAACATTTCAAATATAACGCACGCCAAGGCTGGCTTTCATTCGAAAACTTCGGGACGGAATAATATTCCCTGTTTCAATCTCTCATCGAGTTTCTCGCGTCGTTGACATTGCTATTTCCAGTTCCATTTCTAATGCCGCGATAAATTACCTTCCATCGCCCGTTGCTCAATTACTTTTTACCGCAAAACGTCTCGGTCTCATTATCAGAAAATATGTGTTGAACACATTTTTTTTTGGTTTATATTGGTTTATATTGGTTTATCACTTACCAACAAATTTTCACTTCAAAGTTCAAGTTTTCGCGACCTATCAGTCAAGTTAAAAGTTCTGTCTTTTTTTTCAATTTTTGAATGAAGCGAGCATTTTTCTTGCGTCAAAGACATTCGGGGAGAAGGGCAAAGGATTTGAAAAACAAGTTTGTCCAGTAGGAAGAGAGAAGCATGATTAATTCTTCCCGACCCCACAGTCGGGCCACTTTTTAATCTCGGTTTTATTCCAACGTTTCATGAGCACATTCTACACCTCGATTGCACGTTCAAAGTTATAGTGGAAAAATAGTACATTATGCTACGAGTCCTAAAAGCGACGATATTTGAGCTTTTTTTCTTCTTTTTCAGTCTCAAATCATTGCAACATTCAATTTTCAAGTGAATACTAGTCATCTCGTTCCTCAAGTGCACAAACTTTTCAAAAGCTTCAGTTTGGAGAGTTTAGCGATAGTTTAAATGGTCCGTAGCTTTCTCAAGTTGTTTGATCGCAGCCAGACATTTCCGCTCGGTATAATTTATTAACGAGAGCGGGGTTCGTGTGCGTGTAACGGTTAGCTAGTGGAACCGCGATAGCTAATGCAAGGGGGACTCACAGGGAATTGCGAAGGAGGGAATTACTCGTTTGCTTTCCCGAAAGCCTCCGCGATCTTTGGCCCTTTTACCGACTCGTACTCGTACCAGAACTCGTCCGCCACTTCTCACGTTAATCGCGGTAATTAAGTCTCCGAGCCGCCAGGCTTCCGTCACTTAACCCTTCCTATTTTTCCCCTACTTTGGACCATACTTATATTGTCGACAGTTAGGATTTATTTTCTGTCGCCTCCAAGATTTAAGTGACTTCTCGAGTCGAAAGCTCATATTCATTTCAACTTCTATGAATGAATTTTAAAATGCATTTTTATGTCGAAATATGTAGTAGTTAGCGTTTTGTCTTTTTTTACAAGTGAAATGAAGTTGAAGCCTGAGTTGATTTCCTCTTTTTTTTATCTTCATTCGTCTTGGCTAACAAGATTTGAAATGAAAATCGGTTGAAATCAAAGGGATTAACAAAATTTTGATATGAATTAAAAAACGAAGAATATTGCAGTACCTTCGTTTGATCGTTATTATGAATTTTATAATTATATTAATATATCAATAAAAAATTCACCTTAATGCTATCGACTAGTTGAAAAACAATCGTTTTTAATCTTCAATGTTAATAACGTTTCTTGGCGATTTGTTTATTTTAATTTTCTACAAAATCAAAGTCAAAGAGATAAAAAATAATATAACATTAGTTATGCAATTAATTAGAAATTTAAAATTTAAAGGTCAGAAATATTTGGGATTTCGATATTTTAGATTAAGGAATTTAAAAAATTTTGCTTATCTTGTTACACGATATTTAATTGGGAAGTTGCATGGAAAAAAAATTAAATTTGGCGACATATGTATCAATAAGTTTTGAGAAAAAATCGATACGTATTTTTCCGTTTCTTTGAAAAATGATTATTTTAGAAGATATGTGAATTTTTAGTTTCATATACATAGATATACTGAGCATGCAAATTACATCATATCGTTGGAATGACGTCACATCGTTATATTTTTTTAAACGTTGTGTTACCGTCAATTCTTGAGGTATGACAAAAAGAAAAAATACGTGTCTAATATTTTTTGGTAAACTAACGATATCAGCAATAAAAAAAAATTCGTGTGAAGTTGGCACCCAAATTTTTGAAAAACGTGGAGTTTTTTAGAGTTCTGGATAGCTTGTCAATAGTTATGGAGTTCTATAACAAAATTGGCGATAGTTCTAAGAAAAAAAATGTAGAAAAGCTAAAAAGAAAAAAAGGGGCGTTAACTTCACGCACCCTTTTCGGCGCTACATGAGTTCTGATGCATAAAAAATGTGCCAAATGAATAGTTCTGGAGTTCTTGAAAATGAAATCAATAGTTCTGGGCAACTTCTGGAGAAAAATGGGTATAAAGTTTTCCAAGAAAAACGGTTTTGTCCCGATAACTCGGCCAATTCAAGCCCTAGAGGGGTTCTAATTGGAGTTCTGGGGGGCGCTACAAGAGTTCTGAAGATAATTCCAATGATGTTTGGCGGAAAAATCAAAATAAAAAAAAACTACAACGGAAAATCAGTCCCGTTTACGAAAAAATGCGTTCTGGAGTTCTTGGGGGGGAAAAATCAAAATCGAAAAAACTAATTAATTACGTTCTTGAGGAAATGCGTTTTTTTTTTCGAAAACTCGACCAATTCAAGACATAGAGGAGTTCTGATTGGAGTTCTGGGGAGCGCTACAAGAGTTCTGAAGATAATTCTAATAGTGTTTGACGGAAACATCAAATTCGAAAATATTAATCAATTACGGTTTCGAGGAAATGCGTTTTTTTTTAAACTCAGCCAATTCAAGACCTAGAGGAGTTCTGATTGGAGTTCTGGGGGGCACTACAAGAGTTCTGAAGATAACTTTAATAGTGTTTGGCAGAAAAATCAAAATCGAAAAAATTAATCAATTACGGTTTCGAGAAAATACGTTTTTTTTTCGAAAACTCGGTCAATTCGAGACCTAGAGGAGTTCTGATTGGAAGTGGGGGGGGAGGGCGCTACAAGAGTTATGAAGATATCTCCAATCATGTTTGCCGAAAATAAAAATAAAAAAAAACTACAACAGAAAATCAGTTCTGTTTTCAGAAAAATGCGTTCTTTTCCGATTACTCAGCCAATTCAAGACCTTGGGAGTTCTGATTGGAGTTCTGGGAGGGCGCTACAGAGTTTTGAAGATATTTCTAATGGTTTTTTGCGAATAAATCATAATTGAAAAAACTACAGCGGAAAACTGGTTTTATTTTCGAAAAAGTGCATTTTTTCCGATGATTATTCCAATGTCACGCGAGACATGAGATCTCACGTTCGATCTCATATCAGATCTGACGTGAGATTGGGATGAGAGTTTTATTTTTAGTAGAGTAGGCATTGAAAAAACGTTTCAAAAATTAAAGACTTCACGATTGGAAAAATTGTGATACGAGAACCGTAACACTACTTACTTGGTTTCAATTTCTCTAGTATATTTTTTTTTTTATGAATTCCATGAATTACTTTCCGTAAATTGTAACATCAATCATTTTTTTCCGTCAACACCTGTTTTTGGCTTATAAACCATCAAGAATACTTGTACATTTTTGGTTTACAAGTCGCTGTTTTTTGAGACTTGTGAGTTTTCCAAATTTTCACAAATAAATTTCAAAATTGGAAAATTACCATGTTGCTTATGTTAACTTTAATTTTTGATTCTGACATGTTTCCGATATCTTCCGAAATTTAAATTCAATGAGCCACCAGACTTTGGAATTTTGAATACTGTGACCATTATGGATGTTGGAGAAACACTTTGACATTTACAAATTCTTTAAGTTTTTTTATCAAATATCTGTGTCAATTTTTGATGTTCTTACTGATACTGCACAAAAAAGATGTCACTCTTTGCTTCGAAAAATTTTCAAAAAATGAAGTTTTTGAAATGGTCTTCGGTGAAATATTACTCATTACGTTTTACATACCTATAAGTTCTAATAAATTTATGTACTTATTATTTTGCCCATTTACAGTGTTTCCAGTAAATACTTTTTTCAAGCCTTTGAATCAGATTTTGTATATTGAATGATTCTTTCTTTTTCTGTCCAACATTAGGTATATTATAAATATTATTTCATTACAAACTAAGTTATTGTTTCGATATAATGATTTAAGAATTCATATATTAGCAATACTGTGCAGACTTTCTAATCTAACCTCCATAATTTACCAGGTTCTACAATTTCAATTTTGTAAATTATATGTTTTCAATGCGCATTTGCGTAAACTTCATGTTACCTTGCTCATGTTTCATCGAACGGAATCCATTAATTTTTTCGATTTTGATTTTTTCTTAAAACACCATAAAAATTATCTTCAGAACCCTTGCAGCGCACCTCAGAACTCTAATCAGCATTCGTTTTTGTCTTGAATTGGCCGAGTTCTCGAAAAAAAAGGAATTCCCTGAAAAACGGAATTGATTGATTGAGCGTCCGGATTCCATAAGGGCCCAGGCGCGTGACCTTTGCCGGGCTAGTACGTAGGAGAGGGGATTCGCGTTGCCAAGGCGCAAGTCTCGGCG
>JAPYZL010188054.1:0-15729 GCA_030522825.1 Platygaster orseoliae
TACATGTACTGTTCTTCTATCAAATAATAAAAAATTGCTCCTGAATAAATATTTTACAAAATCAATTTCCTGATGAAATTATGTCTAAAACATATTCTTCATCATTAGAAACCGTTAACTTCTACCCAGAGATATTTAATTTATGTTTTAAAGATTTATTTAAACATTCATAAATAATCATTTTATATAACTTATTAAAGAATTCATGAAAAATAATTCTGATAAGAATTGTAATTGAAATTGATTATTATATGTCTCGAGACGCAGAAAGTATTGAACAGAGATTCGAATATTGCGAATTATTATTCAAATAATTTCTAAAGTATATTTTTTATACCTGTTATTTTTTTGAATAATAAGCATTGCTGATCGACAATTATTATAAGAAAATTTTTTCAAATAATTTTTTTATTAAATTTATGTCGAACACGAATGCTCACATAATTAAAAATACTTAGTTAGCTCCCACAGATGTTCGATTAACAATTTATAATTCAGAATTTTTCTTAGACATTGCGAGCTAAATATTTTCATTACTTATTTGATAATAAGGGAAAATTATAACCAATTTTGTTTGACTTATACGTTTCTCATTTTCATTGTAGATGCATTCATGTGTTACGAATGTGAAGGCGATGATGATGATGCATGTAACAAGGATGTTATTACTCGTGACCAAAATATGAAAATGAACGAATGCTCCAAGACAGACGTAGGCTGCTACATAGTCAAGAAAGGTAGTTTGCTCTTATTATTTTAGATTAGTAAAATCCATTACTAAACGTATTTCTGTTTCAAGGAAATGTTACCTTCCGAGGCTGTGCCACGACCGTTAGCATATTGAAGGAGTTTGACTATAAAGGCTACGAAGTAATTAGTATCTGTTCCGGCAACATGTGTAATGGAAAAGTACCTACAAAAGCAGGTATATCATTATGGTTACCTCTTTAATCTCAAATACCTCAGAATTCGTCATGTTCAGTAATAATGATGTACATAAAGTTAGCAGGGCAACATTGGCCTACAATAAAATTGTGCATACCATAATTTGCCGCTAATTTGCCGCTAATTTGCCGTTAGTTAGTTGTGGAAAAAAATTTGTCGCTCTTTTTTTTTTAAAAAAAAGCGTTGTCCTGCTAACTTGACGTCAAGTTAGCAGGGAAACTTTTGATCTAATGCACCGAATCGAAAAGTAACTATCTGGGAATTGGCCGCTAATTTGCCGTTAATAAGTTGTGAAAAAAAAAAAAATTGTCGCTCTTTTTTTTTTAAAAAAAGCGTTGTCCTGCTGACTTGACGTCAAGTTCACAGGGCAACTTTTGATCTAATGCACAGAACAGCATAATAATTAGCGGGGAATTTGCCGTTAATTTGCTGTTAATTAGTTGTGGAAAAAAAAATTTGTCGCTCTTTTTTTTTAAAAAAGCGTTGTCCTGCTAACTTGACGCCAAGTTAACAGGGCAACTTTTGATCTAATGCACCGAATAGAAAAGTAATTAGCTGGAAATTTGCCGCTAATTTGACGTTAATTAATTGTGGGAAAAAAATTTGTCGCTCTTTTTTTTTAAGTGTTATCCTGCTCACTTGACGTCAAGTTAGGTTAGGTCTTAAAAGTTAGCATTACCACTTTCGAATTTTGAAATAATAAGAATTCGTCGCTTTCTTTATTGTAAATTTGTTGAGCCACCAAAAAATTTGTAACTCAATTTTTTCAAATAATGGGTGGTAATTGTAACTTTAGGCTGAAGTACCACTTTAAAAAAAAAAAATTTTTTTTCTTTAATATCTTTTTTTAATATCTTTTCTTTAATATCTTTTTTCGGCGTAGTTTAATATTTTTTGTGAAGAGATAATTAGAAAAAAATAAATATTTTTTTTTTTTTATAAATGACCAGTCTGGTCGCGTCTAGTGTCGTTGAGTCGGAACTAATAGCTGAGAAATCTAGATTTTTTCCTGTAAATTCTGTCGAAAATTCACGCTACGTTATAACCGTGAATTAGTTGTGACGAGAAAAAAATTAAAAAAAATTTGTATTCCTATTACAATTTGTGAATATAGTTGAAAGACGCTATCTCGACGCAGCGCGACAAGATCACAGACTATTTTATTTTAATAATTCTTGAAATTATTAATTTTTTTAAATTTCTCAACACAATAAATTTTAATTTCACTGTTGTTAATTAGTTATGAGAGTAGAATACCGCTAGATGTGCTTAATTGCACTTTTTTTATAAAAACCTGTGGTAATGATAACTTGAAATTTCGTGAAATCCATTTTTCAAAGACTTGAGCTTCACGCAACAACCTTTCTTAGGCATAACATTTTTGTTGTTAATTTTTTGTGCAGAGAACATTGTCAAAGAATGATTTTTTCCCTTTTTTTATAAAGAACCAGTCTGGTCGCGCTTCGTGTCGCTGAGTCGGAACAAATAGCTAAGTCTTAGATTTTTTCCTGTAAATTTTGACGGAAATTCACGCTACGTTATAGTCGTGAATTAGTCGTGACGAAATGAAAATGAAAAAAAATTTGTTTTTCTATCAGAATTCGTGGATACAGCTGTGAGACGCCATCTTGACGCAGCGCAACAAGATCGCAGATAATTTTTTTTTTAACTGTCAAGATTATTAATTTTTTTTTTTTTTTAGATTCCTCAACACAATCGATTGTAATTTTACTGGTATAGATTAGATATGACAGTAGAATACCGCCAGATGTGCTTGATGGAACTTTTTTTTTATAAAAACCGGTGGTAATGTTAACTTTGAAGTTTTGTGAAATTCATTTTTCAAAAACATGAGCTTTACGCAGTAACCTTTTATAAACTCAAATTTTTTGTTGTAAATCTTTTGTGAAGTTATAATATGAACAAAATTATTTTTTCCCTGTTTTTTGAAAACATGAATTCCGGATACGTTTGGATTAAGTTGAAACTACCAGCACGAAAAACTTTATTTCCTTGTTGAAAATTTTCAACATTATATGTTGTGTTATCGTCGTAAATTAGTTGTGACAAATAAATAAACAAAAAATCCTCATCTTCTCAACAGAATTTGGAAATGTAACGTAGGGACTCTAACGTGACGTAGCGCGACACGTTCGTAAATATATACATAGCTATCTTGAGTGTTTATGAATTTTTTGAATTTTTTTTGAATTGCTTGCACAAGAAATTGTAATATCTTTCTTTTTTTTTTGAATCAGTTGTGGTAGTCATATTTGTCAGATTTGCATAATTGCTTCGTTCTTTGAAAAACCATTGTTGCCAATACTATCTTGAAGGTAGGTGAAATCTATTAATAAAGATTTGAGCAGTACTTGAAATTATCTGAATTTTTTGGTAGTGAATAAGTTGTAAAGTACAAATTCGAAAAAGTTTTTATCTGTCCCGTTATTTATGAACAATGAGTAGGGGTGCGTCCCTATGACACCAACAATAAGTTGGAACCATAATAGTACGGAAAACTTCATTTCCTCGTTTAAATTTCTTCGGCAATGTATGTTACATCACTGCTGTTAATTAGCTGCGATAAAAAAACGAAAAAATTATTATCTGATTTTCTTATAAGAATTTGGAAATGAATCATGATGAAGCTACTCAACTCTGCGCGACAGACGAGTCGCAAGTTGCGTTTTGGCCATATTTTCTATAATCGGAGTTATGTTGTTAACCGTTTATCAAGGGACTTACAAATCTTCCAACTGCGAATTACTAATTACGTTTTAGTGTACGGAATCACGTGATGATCGAGAATTATTTTTTTGCGATCTTTTAAGTCTGTTTTTGTTATTGTAATGAACCTTCTTGAGAAGTCGTATTTTTTTAAAATAAATTATGGTAGTTGGAAACAACAAGTTTTGTCATCTCTGCCCTTAAATACAATTGGAAATGTTTCAAAAACTATTGATGAGGTGAATTAAAATTTCATTTTCAAAATTGACAAGTATTCGACATTTTGAATGTAACAATCAGATGAATTTCTATTGTTGTTCTGTAAGTAGAAAAAAATCCTGCAGTTTCTATATCAGTTACTCAATTATAACAAAAATTTAGAAGAGACAATTTACTCTCAGTACTTTTACAACACCCGAAATAACTCTAGTACCCGAGTTCTTTTTCATTTCACTAGCGTAGTTAAAACACAACGTTTAGAAACAGAATGTCTTCCCCAGGAGGGCTACACTCCGGGTAAATTTTGTGGCAAAATATTCAGCCGATCACAAGCCTGTCCCCCATTCAAGACTGTATGCCATTTCTCCTGGCATGGTGTGATCCTCCTGGTCTTCCCTACTGAAAAAAAAGAGTAAAAGATCTGACATGAGATCGTATATAAGATCTCATGTAAGAGTTTTATGAGATCTTGTATGATATCTCATGTAAAAGTTTTATGAGATCTGATTACTTCGGCCCGTAAGATCTTACATTAAATCTAATATAAAATCTGATGTAATATCTCATGCAAGATTTCATAAGAGATTTTTTAGGCTGCAATTTATTAGCAACTTTAATAAGTATGTATTTTCAAATTTTGTCAATTGAAATGCAAATCTCGTTCTTTTATTGAGATTCGTCCCATTTCAATCAAGATCGTCACATTTTAATATTCTTATAATAGGTACAGTAATAAAATCATGTTATGTAGGAAATACCTGAAGAAATAGTTATTTTCGTAATCGGGAGCTAGAGTCAATTTTGGTGAATCCGTACGTTTTTGCTCGAGCCGAAGGCGAGGGACAAAATAGGATTAGCCAAAATTGACGATAGCTCACGATTGCGAACGTAATTTTTCATCACAATGACGATAGCTCACGATTGCGAACGTAATTTTTCATCACAATAGCCTCAAAGTCACGTTAAAATGTTCGGTTTGAGGTAAGAGTGATGAAATAGTTATTTTCGTAATCGAGAGCTAGAGCCAATTTTGGCTTCGCCTATTTTGTCCCTCGCCTACGGCTCGGGCAAAAACGTACGGCTTCGCCAAAATTGACTCTAGCTCCCGATTACGAAAATGTTCATTTTATTTTATTTCCGTCATTTTTTCGTTGCGGACAACATATTTTTCACCTATTTTACTTTCGCGAAGCATTATTTAAACTATTTGGCCTAGTAAGCGTATTACCTAACTTTGTGGCCATTAATGTTCACATCATAAATTTCGAAATTTAAATAAATAAAAATAAAGAGGGAAAAGTACAATTTTACTAAGAATAAAAGAAAGCTTTTATTCCTACGCTGTAATGTACATGCATTAACTAATAAAAAATTTCCTGTCACGTCCATGAGTTGCTTACGATTTTTCTGAAGTAATGCCTTCTGTATATGTAACTAATAAGAAGAATTTTGTCTCGAACCTATTGAAAATAATCTAAGGTAAAATCTGAGTTTGGTGTAACCTCAGATGTGGAGTGCTAATTTCATTGTTTTCGCACTTCAGATCTGGGCTCAGATCTGTCCTTAAAAATTTTTTGTATGCATTATTATAATGATTCAATTAATAACTATGACAAGGTTCAGCAAAAAGAAAAAAATACCTTTCGGGAAGAATATATCATGTATTGTATAATGCGTTATATGTACAATAGTTATAATCAATACAATTAGATAAATCGTGTCAAATTCTAGGAAAGTAACTTAGATGTCGAAAATTTGTTTAAAAAATTTTCTCTAAGTAAATTAACTTTCCACAAAATTAAAATAAAAATCTTATGAACAAATAACAAAAAATTTTTTGAGGTCAGATCTCAGGTTACATCTCTTGCTCAGAAAGGTGCGAAAACGAGGAAATTGGCACTTTGGATCTAACCTCAGATCTGACTCAGATGATTTTTTACAGGGTCGTGTATTTTCCCGGGGGTGCGCAAATTTTTTCAGGGGGGCTAAGCATCCCCTAGCACCCGCCTGATTACGGGCCTGTGCAAATAATATTGAACCCTCGTAAATCAAATCCTGAAAATCTACAGAGAAATTGAAACGAATTCTAGAACATTTTACAAATCATACAATGACTACAAAAAAAAAGTAAAATGTATAAAAGTAATATAATTCTATGAAAAAATTATTTTATGAAAAATCTGAACAAATACTTAAGATTCACAAACTTTGAATTTTAAAAAGCATCAAATTCTGCAAAACAAATAGAAATCTATAGAAATTATAAATTCTGATTATTCATAAAAATACCTAAACACAAAAAGACCCATAAAGTATTAAAAATCTATCGAAACTTGAATTCTAGAACATCGAATCCTAGAAATCTATTTAGTGATCTAGAAAAATTTAAGTAATATACAAAAATACTGCAAAATTCTTTAATATTTCATATATACTTAACCAAAAATGCGATTAACATTATAAATCTATCAATAGTGAAAAATTATGTTGATTTTTAGCTCTTGAATTTATGAAACTTTCAATTCAAGAGTACACAACTCTAAAAATTTATACATAAAACCGTATATAAATACATGGTAATTTTTTGAATTGTGTACACACACAAAAAATATAGTAATACTGAAAATCTATATAAAAAAGGTACTATTTACTGAAGAATTGATTAATATAGTTATAATCGTTGACGTTTTCAATACTATAGTATCAACTTCAATGAATCCATAAAGCGATGTATATAAATACTATAAATCTATGAAATTGTAGGAAATACGTGAATCATCATCAATTCGAAATAATCTTTACTATGTTGTTCTAATTTTATCCGAAATCCTAAAAAATATTAAAAATTCTTAGAACTATTATTCCTAGAGCATTGAATTTTGGAAAACAATTTAGAAATCTATTATACAAATTAATTTTGAAATTATTATAGCAAATATAAAAATTATTATCGAAAAAAATCCGAATTTCTGTGGCTTGAAAATCACATGATTCGAATTCCATTATATTGAATAAAATGTGCGATTTCAGACTCCAAAAGATGTGTAAATTCCAAATCCCGAGGGAAACATATTTTTTTTGTCGAAAAACCCCTCCCTAAAATTTTTTCTGCCTACGCCTCTGCCAAGATCTGATGATGTTTTACATGGTTGATTTTTATGATTGTACCTAATCATTTTTTGTTACAAAAAAAATGGTTGAAATTCTTTCCTTGGTAACGAAAACATTATACTTTTTCTGTTTATAGACATCTGGGTAACGTTGTGGTAGATGAATTGAGAGAAAATATGAATAATCAACATCGTGTGCCACACGACAACTTTCAAATTGTCCCTCTTGTTTTTAAAAAAAAGGGCGACAAATTTTTTTTCCACAACTAATTAACGGCAAATTAGCGGCAAATTCCCAGCTAATTACTTTTCTATTCGGTGTATTAGATCAAAAGTTGCTCTGTTAACTTGGCGTCAAGTCAGCAGGACAACGCTTTAAAAAAAAAAAAAGAGTGACAAATTTTTTTTCCACACCTAATTAACGGCAAATTCCCAGCTAGTTACTTTTCGATTCGATGCATTAGATCAAAAGTTGCCCTGCTAACTTGACGTCAAGTCAGCAGGACAACGCTTTTTTTATAAAAAAAAGAGCGACAAATTTTTTTTCCACAACTAATTAACGGCAAATTAGCGGCAAATTCCCAGCTAGTTACTTTTGTATTCGGTGTATCAGATCAAAAGTTGCCCTGCTAACTTTACGTCAAGTTAGCAAGAAAACGCTTTAAAAAAAAAAGCGACAAATCTTTTTGTCCACAACTAATTAACGGCAAATTAACGGCAAATTCCCAGCTAGTTTCTTTTCGATTCGGTGCATTAGATCAAAAGTTGCCCTGCTAACTTGACGTCAAATTATCAGGACAACTCTTTTTTTTTTTAAAAAAGAGCGACAAATTTTTTTTTCCACAACTAATTAACGGCAAATTAACGGCAAATTATGGTATGCACAATTTTATTGTAGGCCAATGTTGCCCTGCTAACTTTATGTACATGTAATAATGAGTTTTGATATCGTTTGAACATGATTTTACAAAACTTCTATTGTTTCAGTTTCAGATCTTCAATGCTACGTTTGTAAACACTGTACTCATCCCGAGGGTTCGAACACATTACCCACCAGGTGCTCCGATAAAGAAGAGGATCAACAAATTTGTTATACAGTCCTGGAAGATAGTAATTTTGCATTCATATCCTCACGCTTTTTTTTATATATATACAGTTTTTTTAATCTTACCATACTTTATATTTTATTTAAGGTAATGTTAGACGAAACTGTTAGACCATAAATCAAGTTAAAACACTGCTCATGAATGCGACTGAAATTTGTGCGACCAGTAACTGCACTGCAAACAAAGAAACTTCAAAACGTAAGTTAGATCACAGCTGCTTGAACAGTTTATATTTAGATCATACCAAATGCTTAAATGGAATCATTGTGTTTGCTTTTAAGAAACTTTCAAGTGTCAAAAATGCAAAAACGAGGAATGCTTCAATGATAACAATATACAATATGAGTGGTGCCGTGAGGAATATGGAGGCTGCTACACGAAAATTAAAGGTGAAAATCGGTCATTAACGTTATTTTGTTTCTTGAAACTTTTTTCTTCCTTGAAACTTTGTACCTGATTGTTTTTCAACTGATTTCTGTTTTTTTTTTTTTTTAGACAATGAAGTCGAGATGGGCTGTGTGCGATATTGGAAACAAGTAGACGATTGGAAAGACGAAGATTATAGAGTCCGTTTTGTGTGCGTGTCCGACGAATGCAATAACAAAAGTGAGTACTCCTTGACCTGAAAAATGGATGAACTACTGAAATCCCGAAGAATATCCTCTGAAAACTGATGAATTCTTTTTAGAGCCATATCACTGCAATGTCTGCGAAAACATAGATTGCATTTTTGGCAGTCCTAAAACAGAAGCTTGTTCCGCTGATGATAGAGGATGCTACACATTTAGTACTGGTAAATTAGTTTATTCTACTGCTACAGTCTATTATTTTCGATTCCCTTTAACTTATTTAGTTTATAATTGCTTTCTACAGGGAACGACGTACAGCGAGGCTGTGCTGATGATGATTTAAGATTCCCAATAGATTTTTTCCCCAATTTTATCCAAACTGAGCTAGGCAACGACCTACGTAAGTGATTCCACAAGAAATGTACAATTATATATAAGAGGTTGTTCATATTCTAACTTGTTTGTTTGTCCTACAGATGTCTATCGCTGCTACAGCTGCTCGGGCGCTAGCTGCGATAAGGACACCAATTCCACGACGTACTGCACCAACGAGAACAAAGGATGCTACTTTTTTCAACAAGGTAAATAAAACAGTATTATCTTCTTTTCTATTTTTCTTTGTCATCACCTCGTTAATAATTCTTTATTGTTCTTATACCATTGTTTTCTGTTCATAGGGGAAACAGTTGAGAGAGGATGTGCTGAAAACGAATCAGAGTGGAGCAAATTGATTTCAAGAGAGGGTAAATTGGGGTGGGACCTTGCAGGGATGATTTGTGTAACGGAAAAAGTAGGTTGAATTGATAAATCCTCGAATGATTTACTCGGATTTATAGATTTTTTTGTTACTCATTAATGGAAAATTACGTTGTTTTAGCTCTAGTCACCTTCCAGTGTACTTATTGCAGAGCTAATGAAAAATGCAATTTGGATGATGTCTCTAATATACAAGATTTGGAGAAAGAAGAGTGCAACAAAGACCACGTTGGATGTTACACAGCGAAAAAAGGTTATTGTTCTCTGCGATTTTTATTCGTCATTTATTTGTTTATTTGGCGTTTATGTCTCATCTTGTTTTTCTGATTTCAGCTAATACTACCGACAAAATATTTTATAGAGGTTGTGTTAAGACACTTAAAGAATTGAAGCAAAATGTAACGAATGACAAGCTTGAAATTCTTAATATTTGCTCAGAACCAAATTGTAACGCGCAGCCACCCAAGCAATCAGGTCAATATTATTGATTTCATTTTACATGCATCATTCTGTTTTTATGCAAGTGTTCACGCTGCGAATCAACATTTTTCATGTTTTAGTGGAAAAATGTTACTCGTGCAATGACTGTAAAAATCCAATGGTAGAAAACACCAATACTGTAAATTGTCAAGTTCTAAAGCAGGGAGGCCAACAAGTCTGTTATGCGGAAAATTCAACTAGTAAGTTTTTTTTCTTTATCTTTCAATGTTTTATTGTTTTTATATAAAATTCGTTGTGATTTTCGGATATATGATTTTCCAGTTATTATCATCATTATTTTATTCAGTGAATAAAATGATTGTTTTTATATTTTTCAAGCTGGAGCTGTTAGTCGAGGTTGCATCGAGTCGAATGCACTAACGGAGCAGACTATGAAAGACATGATTGATATATGCTCTTACTATCAATGTAATTCCAAAGACTCTAACAAAAGTAAGTTAAAGGAGAAACTAAGTAACTAATAATGTATATTTCTTTCAAATCGTTCTAAAACTATGTTAAAAAAGTTTGCCGAAATAGCTTATAAATATGAAATTTTCAATAATACGTTCTCGAATATTTTTTCAGTAACTGTGTTGTGTTACACCTGCACTGACTGCAACACAATTCAAGATAACACCACTATCGCCCCATGCGAGTTTACTTCCTACAACGCTGGCTGTTTCATGCAAATAAAGGGTGAATATTCCTGTTCAAATTTATATATTTTTTCGCAGATTCTAGCGTGTTTAAACTTTGTTAATTTGTCCGGTTTGCTCCTTTTCTACAGAGGACAGCCTTATTCGAGGATATGCTGCGAATGCACAGGAATTTGAAAAACTGAAAGATGAAGATGCGATTGTGCCTCCCACGTGTCAAACAGACAAATGCAACAACCAAAGTAAGAAATTTTTGTTCGCAATGGTTATTTAATTTATTTCTAAATATTGATTTTTGAGAATAATTTATCGCAGTGTCAGTTTCTCTGTTTTTTACATAAACTCGTTTCAGAAACTTACAAATGCTACAACTGCAACGATGGTAAGCATTGCAGAGACCCGAAGAATCATAAAGAGCAAGTCAAAGACATCAGGTGTCCGAAAATGAATGATGCTGGTTGCTTCTCGGTTCTTGAATGTAAGCAATTTGAAAATTGGAAAACTTGAAAATTTAAGATCAATTTGATTGCTACCTAAATGTTCAAGACAGAGAGATATCTGTAACACCTTGTTACTGACTAGAAGAAAATTGGCTTTTTGAATACTTATTTATTTGAACCACTTTATATGTATTTATTCGGTTATATTCTGTATGTTTTCAGGGAATAACACATACAGAGGCTGCGCTTTGAACAAGGACGATGCTAAAAAGCACAATCCACGCGACGTAAAGCTGGATGACTTCTGCACAGCCGACCTCTGTAACGTTAAGGCTAATCATTCAGGCTTGCTCGTTAGTTCGTCGATGCTCATGGTTTCGATCTTCACCATTGGAGCTTATTTAGCGAATTTATAAAAGAAATACATTTTTTTTTTTATAAAATGTGGTAGTTCACGCAGAAAATCCGCAATATCATTGTAATCTATTCGAGTAATAAAGATAATGACTTTTATAGAAAGTAGTGTAATGTTTTTTGTAATACGTTTCCAATTTCTTTATTTCAGTGATTTTTTATAAAATGTACAATTTTTTTGTACTGGACAATAAATTTTTCCTTTTGCTCTGAATTTTTTTTATTTGACGAAACCTTGATTGTTATATTTTCCAGAAATTTGTGGAAAAATATCGAATTTGTAACAATATTAAAAGGAATTGTGAAAGTTTTCCATTTTTTCTCGAAATCTGATTTAACACGAAAATAACATGAATTCCTTTATTTTTGTGATTTTACATCATGAGCATTGTTCTCAATTCTAAAAATTAGACTGGAGTTCTACAAATTTTGAAATCATAACTGTCAATATTCTTTGCCGTCAAGCAACAAAGTGGCGTTTGATAGTAGAATATTATTTTTGTCGGAAGGCCTTATTTCAATAAAAAACAATCGTTAATTCCTAAAAAAAAGTTGCAAAATTATCTGAAAATGTAGATAACAACTATGTTAATGATTCTTTTCCACTAAATTTATTACATTTTCTCAAAAGAGTTGGGTAATAATAATTTTCATGTTGTACATTTGCATCATCATTAAGAGTCATATTTCTTGCACATGCGCAGAAAATCTTTATAAAATCGTACACGTGTATAATGAGTTATTTTTTTTGAAATCACAAAAATCGTTTCATCTACGTAAGTAAATTTTCTCATACGCTGACTGACAAATTGTTAGATGAAAAATCAAACAAGATTCAGTAGCTGTAATCTTTGAATTCAGAAATCAAATTTGGGCTCTGATAAATAAAAATTTTTCAATTATATAAACTCATGAATTAGTGTATCCAAAAATAAAAAATAAAGTGTAATTTTTGCTCATTTTCGAATCTATTTACAAATTTTTTTTTAATCACGTGTTGGTTGTAAAAGCAGTAAAATACAATTTCATAATTTCTTTGCACGTTATTACTGTATATAATGCAAAACTATTTGTTGATTGTGTCTTCTTACTATCGAAGTGGACTGCAACAAAAATGATTATGATACAAAAAACAGAGACAAATTGTGGTTTCCGAAAAATTTGACATTTTTGAACACATATCCAAGGGTTTCGCAATTCGAACATTTAACTTCACGAATGACATAAAACTTCTAGGCTGACATGTTTCTTTTTTCGATGTCACAAGATCGAATGTGACATAAATCAACACACGTACACAATCAAAGGAACATACAATTTAACTAGATGTCGTTTCGCTACTAGACATAGATATCAGCCACCTAGTCTTGAGGAAACTGATGATTCGTCAGTCAAGTTTTTGCTTTCGTTGTGATCAGGTTTGAAACGTACAAAATTTCGGATTGACACGTTTTTCGCCATTGCGATATGGCTGGGAAAATTGCTGTTACGTTTGTTTTTTTGCTTTTCGCTTTGATTGCTGCTGATTGGGATGGTATGATACTTAACAAATCCAAACTTTTCCAATATATGTTTCCGGTAACATAACCCTACTATTTCTGACAATTGTTTTAATCATGAGAAAACATAAAATAATAAATAGTAGTAAGTAGAATATTATACAGTAAGAAAATACATAACATTTAAGTAAAGACTACACAGGCATCAATCCTTTTACTTGGAATAATTTCGCTTTCCTGATAACGAAGTTCATAAATGAAAAAAAGTTTTTTTGTTACCAGCGTACTACAGCTGTTATAAATGTAATAACAACAGTACCTGCAAAGATCCATAATTATAAAAAGTTTAAAAGAATCCACAAAAATTTAAATAAGAACCGAAAAACTAGTAACAATGTTTATTTTGATTGACTCATTAATTTTTCGTCCTAGTCACTAAGGTTGTTAATTCACATGCTAACAAACGGAACGGTTATGCGTGGGTGTGCTAAATACAATGGGGAATTAAAAACTTTGTACGGAGACAACCTTCATCAGCTATGTGAAGGAGCAATATGCAATAATAAACGAGGGTTTCATTACCTGTATCCATCATTATTTTTAATTACATTAAATGTTAAATTATCTTTATGTTTAAATCATGTGATGACCATGTTTAATCATCTAAGTTGTATATATTGTGCCAATCATACTTCTATTATTTGAATTTAACAGACAACATTCATTTAAATGCCCGCAAGTTGGTAAGTGTCGAAAAAAATAACATATTTTGCGAAGGGATCGCGTCACATATTTGAATGATATGACAACTTTTACAGGATTCTACAGCTGCTACAAATGCGAAGATAATCAATGGTGCAAGGATCCGGTATATAAAAGCATGGTAAAAAAAGAGATTTGTGCTGTCACAGATATTGGATGCTACACAAAAAGAAACTGTAAGTACGAGACTCTGCATAAGATGATAAATCCGAAAAAAATTAAAATTAGAAAAATATGTCAAAAGTGACGAACGAATTAGTATAAATTTTCCTATATGTTCTATTTTTTCAATATTTCTGCTCAATAAGGCAAATCTCAAGTGAAAAAAAAAGAAAAAAAACAGTAAAACGTAAGGTTCGAAATCGATCAAACTTTAGAAAAAAATGTTTACAAAACTGAACTAGACATTAGTAAATTGATTTACAATCTAAATCCTTGAGATTTTCAACCAAATTAAAGAAAATAGATAATCGAATATTATGGAAAAAGTATCAACAAATAAAAAAGTTCTTTTTTCGAATTTTTGCGGCCATTGATATATAAGACTTAGAAGAGAGGAAGGAAATTTATAATCGTTTGCCACTTGGTATATTTTCATTGTTTTTACCAACGAAAATAACCCTTACATTATACAACTGTTCACCTCCTTCCTTCATTTCAAGTATATGTATATGATATCTATTGTAAAAAATTGCACCTGTAAGATGAATATTTTAATTTTCTAAAATGGTTTTGCTGTATTTATTGATAAAAAAAATTTTGTATTTTGTAAAATTAACTAAAACAGATACCCATACGTCTCGTGGATGCGCTAAGGCCGAAACAAATATTTTTGAATTAGCGCAGTCCTCCACAATTCAGGGTTTTTGTAAACAAGATGATTGCAACGATAAAAACCAAAGTAGAGGTTAGTCGAAAAAAAACTTAGACTTCTTTTTAAATACTCAAAAAATATGGCACATGAAATTGATAAACGAAAAAAATATATTTCCCATTTCAGGATATCGAACTTGTTATTTGTGCAAAGATAATGGAAACTGCAAGGCATTGTATAATAAAGCAAGAATCACAGAACAAATTTGTTCAGAAGACAAGGACGATTGTTACACTATGAGGATAGGTGAGTGTGTTTAGTGCGCTTTATATTCTATTGTTATAAAAAAAACCTAGGTATTCATACTTGTTATTTATCTGTATTGATTGTGTCATGTAACTTCTGTTACCGTATCCATTGCAAATTGATTGAACATTGTTAATGAGAGTAAGAATATTTGATGATGATTTGCAAAATATAATCCTTCTGTTAAGACATTGATCTTTTGAATACAGGAAACGAGGTACAACGAGGTTGCGGCTCTGTTGCATATTTCGACTCCCAAAAAAAGAAACAAAATGCAGTTGAAAATTGTAATAGCGATTCATGCAATGAAATAAGTAAGTTTATCTGATTTCTCGTTTATAACTTGAAAATTAACCGTAAAATTCTTAAATTATGTTTGAAAATATAACCTTTAAGAGGAAATGTAATAATTTGAACGATAAAACCTTTTTGTCTCGTTTTGTTACAATATTTTTGAAACAATGTTACATTATGCGATAGATGTAAAAAAATCTTGCTGAAAAAATGTCATATGCGACGCTCCGCGAGAAATGGCCCTTATGCCACCTTTGCATAAGGGCCCTTTTTTCGCGGAGCATCACATATGTATTTCGTTTGCATTATAATTCTATGGTGCTTTCTGTAATCTTTTAAAATAATTTCTCAAAACAATTATTTGAAATATTCACACAGTTTTGCCAGTACACAGATTTTTAAGGAAAAATTTCAAGACGTTTGGTAAACTATTCAAAATGTTATATCGTCAGTTGGAATTATGTACAGTATCGCAGGGCCAGATAATTTTTTAAATATTTTACTATACAAGAACCGTCGGAAAATTTGACTTACAGTAGGCAAAAAAAGTCATCGGCCACTTGAAATTTTTTTCTTTTTTGGTGTTTTTTTTTAATAAGAAAACGTAGATTTTAATAAAAATGCATTTG
>JAPYZL010188063.1:0-36295 GCA_030522825.1 Platygaster orseoliae
AGTACCAACATAACGCCACCAAAAGATCAAAAATCGAACATACGTAGCCCGCGAAAATTCAAAATTCGCGATACTTTTTGAACAAACCTCGTATATCGAAAATCCTTACATAGTTTTTAATTTTAAAAAATTTGAATTTTGAAAAAAATTGACGATTTCGTGAAAATTTCAGTATAACCGAAAATTTTGAAAAATATTTGCGAATTTAATAATTTTCGAATTTTCAGGATGTGTAATTTCCAATCTTAAATACATTAAAAACGTAAATTCAAAAAATTGTGTGTCAAATTTCAAAACTCCAGGAACGAAAATGTTAAACACTCATTTTCTACTCTTTGCCGAATGAAAACATGCCTCAGAACTACTATGGTGCAAGACAGATTGATCGGTTTAGCGTTACTGCACACGCATCTTGACATTGAAGTCAACGTTGAAAAAGTCATTGAAAGATTTTAAAAACTTTTCGCGCATCGCTTTGTTTCATAAATTCATCTCCAAAAATTTCTTAAAATTTCCCTTCCCAAGAACCGTTTCTGGGACCGCCCCTGTATTTACTGATAGTTACTTATTACTGATTCAGGTGCGAAGCATGAAATTCGCCGGTTGACGGAAGAAGTCGAACTGCTGAATCGACAAGTCGAGGAATTGGCGAGTTTGAAGAAAATCGCAGAGAAACAGATGGAGGAGGCACTCGAGTCGCTGCAGTCGGAGCGTGAAGCGAAATATTCCTTGAAAAAGGAGCTGGATCAGAGGATCAACAGCGAGAGTATTTACAATTTGAGCAATCTTGCGCTGTCTATTCGAGGTATCGCCGACGAGCAGGCCATTTGCAGTGATGGAGAAGACGATAATCTTCCCGGACTCTTTGATATCGAGGCTGATCTTAAAAATCAACACGAGGCTGGGACGTCGTCTGCTGGGAAACAGGTCTTTTTTTTAACTTAAGACTTAATACTTAAGACTTAACACATAAGACTTAATACTCAAGACTTAACACTTAGTACTTAAGACTCAACACATAAGGCTTAAGACTTAATACTTAATACTCAAGACTTAACACTTAATACTTAAGACTTAACACTTAATACCCGAACACTTCCGAACATACCCGATCATACCCGAACATTTTTGAAAATACCCGAACATTTTTTAAAAATTATAACTTCAATCTGACAAAATTTATTTATATTAAAAGATTTCCATCTATCTACACATTTGTTTAATAAAAAAGATTGAGATTTCAATATATATCAAGAAAAATTTTTTTTTTAATAAAAAATATATCTCAAAAAGAAACTGAATGGGGGTTGCGCGCGAAGCCCCCCTACTTATTTAATAATAATAACAAATAATAAAAAAAGCCTAGGCGATTTGACAATTATAAAATTATTTACATATACATTAAATTATCAAGAAATAAATAAATTCAAGTACGAATATCAGAAATTATCTTCTAATTTCCTCAAATTATTATTAACAAACTGATTTCCCTGGGGAAAAGGTTGATTTATTTTCCGAGATTCACCTCAACGAGTTGAAGAAGCTGGAAAAGCAGCTCGAGATGGCAGAATCCGAGAAGGCACTGCTGACACAGAATTTACGAGAGTCGCAATACGCAGTGGAAAAAAGTCAGGGCGAGCTCCAAGCGTTCGTCGTTCACATTGTGCAGCTCGCGGCGCATGTACAGTCCTTGCACCATTTGCATGCCAACCTCCCCGAAAAACAAAGCCAGGAAACCACTCTCGACAAACTCAGCCAGGTTATTTTTTATTTTTAGATTTCGTCGTGTTGAAAACGTGAAAAAACAAAACTAAAACATTTTGCAACTAGTAAATTTCATCAGTTTGGAATTTAAACTACTTTAAATTGCTTTATAAAATTATAATTTTAATTTTATTAGTTTGAATTTTAATTTGCTTTCAATTCGTTCAATTTTTAGTAATTAAATTGATTGTTGAATAATTAAAGAAAATTAAAATAATTAAATTCAATAAATGAAATAATTAGAAAAAATTATATAAAATAAATAAAATTAAATAAATTATTAAATAATTTGAATTTAATCCACAAAAAATTATAATTTGCTTTACAAAAAAAAAAAAAAGAAAAATTGAAAAAGATTCCTGGAACACAAAATGCTTCAGGTTGTAATCCAGTACCATCAATGGAGTACAATGTCAGCACGCGAAGTCGGACAGTTGCAGAAAGATCTGGTTGAATTAGAAAAAGGACTCGCCATTTCCGACTCTACTCAGCAACTAAGAACGGAGTTGACGAACTTGAAGAATAAGGTAAATCTAGTTACAAACGATTCAAGGCTACATTCAGTGGCGAAAATAGGCCCCCTACCTTCATAGCCCCCCCCTCCCCCCAACCCAATGAATTTCTGATTTTTTGAAGTTTTAATATATTCAGAAATGTCTAAAATACTTTTCAAGATGTCATATTTAAAATTCTAAGACACTTACAAGTGTCTTATTCAGAATTCTTAGACATTATCTAATATCCAAGGCACTTGCTGAAGTGTCTTATTCCCGAAATTTTGAGAATCTTGAGAAGTTTGGGAAACTAGAGAATTCAGGATTTACAAAAAAATCTAGTAATTTCGATAAATCCTTAATCATAGAAATTTCGGGATTGTAGAGAAATCTCGAAATGTCGGGAAATCCCGGAAAAACTGGTGGTGATCTTAAAAAAAAATCAGGAAATCCCGAAAATTTCGAAAAATTTGAGCAATCACGAAAATTTCAAGAATCCCGAGAAATTTGGGAATCTATAGAATTCAGGCATTTCGAAAAATCTAGTAATTCTGATAACTCTTCAACTATAGAAATTTTGGGATTGTAGAGAAATCTTGAACATGTCGGGAAATCCCGAAAAATTCATGAAACCCCGAAAAGTTCGAAAGAATCTAGTAATTTAGAATTAGTTTATTTATAATTAGTTTATTCATGTATAATTTTTTTATATTTTGATTTTTTTCTATTTTATTTTATAATTTATATTTATATTTCATTTATAATTAGTTCGAAGAATCTAGTAATTCCGATAAATCCTTAGCTCTAGAAATTTCGAGATTGTAGTGAAATCTCGAAATGTGGGGAAATCCCGAAAAAACCGGTAATTTTTAAAAAATTCAGGAAACTCCGAAAAGTTCGAAAAATTTGAGCAATCACGAAAATTTCAAAAATCCCGAAAATCTCGAGAATCCCGAGAAGTTTGGGAATCTAGAGAATTCAGGAATTTGAAAGATCTAGTAATTCTGATAACTCTTCAACTATAGAAATTTCGGGATTGTAGAAAAATCTCGAACATGTCGGGAAATCCCGAAAAATTCAAGAAACCCCGAAAACTTCGGAAAATCATATCAATCACGAGAACTTCAAGAATCCCGAAAATTTCGAGAATTTTGGGAATATAGAGAATTTAGGATTTCCAAGAAATCTAGTAATTTCCATAAATCATTACCTCTAGAAATTTCGGGATTGTAGACACATCTCGAAAATGTTGGGAATTCCCGAAATGTCTGGAAATCCCAAAAATGTCGGGAAAGAACATTTCTTGTCCCGAGAGACAATTTCAAATTTCTAAGATACTACCTGGGGTATTTTATTGGAATTCTAATATAATTTTAAACTTCAAAGACACTTCTTGAAGAATTTTTGTCGAAATTCCAAAACACTTTCAAACGTCTTAGATCCTTTGTAACAAAGTGTCTTTTTCGAAAGTTCAATATATTTAGAAATATTGTCTGAAACACTTATGAAGATGTCTTATTTGAAATTCTAAGACACTTTAAAGTGTCTTTTTCGAAATTCTTTGACACTCTCAAATATCTAAGACACTCCTCAAAGTGTCTTATCCAAATTTCAAAAACACTTCAATGTGTCTTATTCGGAGTTATAAGAAACTTTTGAATTTCCAAGAAACTTCTAAAGGTGATTTATTTGTATTTCCAGACACTTTAAAACGTCTAAGACACTTTAGAAAGTGCCTTATTCGAAATTTGAGGACTTTTTGTAGTATCTTTTTCGGAATTTCAAGACACTCTTAAATGTCTTGGTCTCTTATCAAGTGTCTCTTTTTCAAACTTCCAAGATATTCAGAAACGTCTAAAGCACTTTTCAAGATATTAATTATTTTAATTTCTAAAACACTTGAATGTGTCATTCGGAATTCCAAGACACTTGTTAACGTCTAAGGCACTTTTTGGTGTGTCTTATTAGAGCTATGAAAAAACTTTTCGAAGTCTTCTTGATACTTTAGAAAGTGCCTCACTTGAAATTTGGAAACCTTTTGAAGTATCTCTTTCAATATTCTTAGACACTCTTAAATGTCTAAGACACTTCTCAAGAAGTCTTATTTGATATTCTAAGACACTTCAATGTATCTTATTCAGAATTCTAAGACGTCTTTGAATTAACAAGACACTTTAAAAGTGTTTTATTCAAATTCCAAGACACTTCAAAACGTCTAAGACACTTCTCAAAGTCTCTGAAACACTTAAGAAAGTTCCTCATTCTGAATCTGAAGACCTTCAAAGTATCTTTTCAGGAATTTTAAGACACTTTTAAATGTCTTACACACTTAAATGAGTGTCTTTTTCAAAATCAAGATATTCAGAAATGTCCAAGACACTTCTAAAGATGTTTTATTTAAAATATAAAGACACTTTAGAGTGTCTTATAATTGTACTGTAACATTGTAGGTTAATTGTGAATTCATTACTATCAATAACAATAACATCGTCGATTGTATTGTAACATTGTGAAACGTAAAAATAATACGTCGTATTCGCACGTATATATAAAAATTGTCTTTTTTTCTAGGTCAATGTTTTTCACTGTTTAAAAAATGTATTCAAAAAATCAAAATATTCTTTCGTCTTCACAAAAATCACTCTTCACTTCAAGTGTACTACTATTTCTATATATTTAGCAAAATAGGATTGCTGGTTTTTTTGTGGGGGGGGGGGGCCTTAGTCCCTAAATCCCACCATCTGGACACGCCACTGGCTACATTTTACTAAAATAGATGATGAAATAGCTGAAGATCTGGAAGGGCCCATACAAGTTTTCAGGTTTTTGAAAAAAACATAACGGCGTTTCAGATTCCCATCTCAGAGCAGAGTCTTCGAGAAAAGGTTGGAGCGTGTGGTTACCTTTTTACGTATTTACAAAATATATCATAACGACTTTTGCCTCCTCTAATGACGATCATTCACAGCTTTCGTTGTTCTAACAGTGCCTACTACGAAATCGCTTTCATACAGTTCAATAACCAAAACGAATTTCAGCACTGAAAAAAAAAGGAATGAATGTATCATGGAAATTTAATACGTCAAATATTTCGATCCTTGATTTGTTCATTCTATTGTTATTATTTTTTTTTTATATGAATCAATGAATAGCTTTATTTACCAGCTTTGCAGTGAATGAAAAATGAGGCAAACCTTGTGCATCTTACAGTGCATCTTACAGTGCATCTTACAGTACACGAAGCTAATGAATCACGATCTCTGCTACTTGAGAAATGCATCGAATGCATTTTTAGTTATAATTTTTTGAAATATGTTGTTGATTCGATATTATTTGAGCATTGTTGGATCAGAAACATGTAATTTTACCCGATTTTAAGGATTTCTATGCAAATTTCGAATTTTAGGTTAAAAAATAATTTTCCTAATCGGATTTTGAACCTTGGGGCGCTCTATCATTGGAGTTATTTGTAACATTGATTTTTTTCATATTTTTTTGACATTTTACGAAATTTAGGTTCTGTTTAAATAATTTTTACTATTTTAAACAACAAATATTAAATTAATATTAAAAAATAAAAAAACAAGTTTTTCGATCGTCAACTAATTTATTTGCAAGTTTAGAGTTTTAACTTCATTTCTGCTAAAGTCACATTAAATTTCATTCAGTAGTTCATAAATAGCGGTAATTTGTATAAAATGCTGCCTAAAAGATTCATTGTTAATAACTTTTGCAAGAATGCAGATATCGACATAAAATTTTTTGGAGTTTTTTTTACCGAAACATCTAGCGATTGAATATGAAATCATTTAATTACGGCGACCTTTCATTTTTGGGGGTCTATTTGAGAAATTCTGACTCAAATGGAAAATTTTTAGTAAAGAGTTTCATTTTTAAAATTTTTGGCACCTGAAAAATCTTTTGGACGAAATTATTTTAATCTCTAATTTTGTGTTGAAAGTAACTTGACGAGTTTGTTTTTCAATGAAAAATTTTTTCTGGAAATGTCGAGAATGAAAAAAAAAAAAATTAAAAAATTGTACATACTTCAAGTAAATTATTCTTTCATTTTTTAAATGTATAAATTAAATTGGATTAAAAGCAGTTTTTAGAAAATAAACCAAGTTTTTGGAAATTAGATTCAATTCAGGGTTTGATTGAATCGGAAATTGAAAATGCACACATTTTTTGTATTTTATTGTATACATTATTGAGAATTTCATTTTTTACAAAACTCTATGATTTACAAAATAAACATCATGTGAGTAAAATTTAAGACTGAAAAATATGGAAAATAGACTTGAATAAAATGCGACGTAATGTTTTTTAATTGTCTAGAAAAAAATTCACGAGGATTTATTTTTGCGATAGATTCAAAAATTGAAAAAAATTTTTATTTCCACTTTATCGAAAAATACAATATAAGTCCTCAAAATTAGTTATTTGCAGTAAAAATTCCTGTAAACTTTCACACAAAAATAAAAAATACAAAAAATTCATTGCATTTTTGATCTATTCCTTGAAAAAACAATTTACAAACTTTGATTTAATTATTATTCAACTTTTCAAATGTATAAATTGAATTGGATTAAAAGCAGTTGTTTAGAAAAAAAATTGAAGTTTTTGGAAATTGGATTCAATTCGGAATTCCATTGGATCAGAAATAAAAAATAGACGCAAAAAATAAATTTCAGAAAAAAAAATTTACGATGTTTTGAATAACGCTTTCGTAACGAAAATTGTCAAAAAATTTGAAGAAAACGCAACAAAATATTCGTTAACTATTAAAAAAAAAATTCACAAGGATTTTTTTTTGCAATAGATTAAAAATTTGAAAAAAGTTTTTATTTCCGCATCATCGGAAAATACGCCCTTAAAATTAGCTCATTGCAGTAAAAATCCCTGTAAACTTTCACAAAAATATAAAAAATACAAAAAAATGCATCGCAATTTTGATCTATTCCTTGAAAAAAAATGTTACAAACTTCGATTAAATTATTATTTAATTTTTCAAATGTATAAATTGAATTGGATTCAAAGCAGTTAATTATAAAAAAATATAAGTTTTCGGAAATTGGATTTAATTCGGAATGCGAATGGATCAGAAATAAAAAATCATTTTTTGTACTTTATTGTATATAATAATATTATTTTGAAAATTTTGTAAAAGATTTACAAAATAAATAACGTGTGAGTAAATTTTTATTCTGAAAAATATGGTATTTACGATGTTGTGAATAACGCTTTCGTAATGAAAATTGCCGAAAAAATTTGAAGAAAATGCAACAAAATATTCTTTAACTGTTTAAAAAAAAATTTTAGACAAATTCAAAATTAGCTCATCGCAGTAAAAATTCCTGTAAACTTTCACAAAAATATAAAAAATACAAAAAAACGCATCGCAATTTTGATCGATTTGTTGAAAAAAAAAATTCACAATGTGCACGAAAATTCGCAAGCGAAAAATTCATGCACCAAAGACATCTTTTCACTTTTTCATAAAAAACTTGCAGCTTTTGGATACGGAACAACGGAACGCGCTTCTTGAATCCGACGTTGGGATTCTTTCAAAGCTCGCTATCGAGGCCGGAAGTTGCTTGGACTCGGCGCAAAACGAGTTGCAAAATATATCCGACGAGCTCGTGCAGCTCTACCATCACGTTTGCACCGTGAACGGCGAAACCCCGAGTCGCGTTGTCCTGGAGCACGAGAAAATCGTGCCCGATAAAGACGAAGAAAATGGGAAAATTGAATGGTGCAGGACGCTCTTCAAGACGGACATTAAAATCGAGGATCTCGAAAGTCTCAGCAAATCCAAGGAAATAGTCAAGAACATCGAGACTCTGATGGACCAGACGAAGCACTTGAGAAATGCTGTGGAACATACGATCGAGTTTTCGAAAATGAAGGGAGTTCAGGCCAATGTTTGCAGCGTTTGCGAAGGTAAGGAATTTTATGTATTTCTCTATATATAATTAAAAAAATTTATCCCGCTGATTCAGACTTAACACTTAAGGCTTAAAACTTAAGGCTTAACACTTAAGGCTTAACACTTAAGACTTAGCACTTAATACTTAAGACTTAACACTTAATACTTAAGACTTAACACTTAATACTTAGACGTAATACTTAAGACTTAATACTTAAGACTTGACACATAAAACTTAATGCTCAAGACTTAATACTGAAGACTTAACACTAATACTTAAGACTTAACACTTAATATCCCAACACTTCCAAACATACCCAATCATACCCGAACATTTTCGAAAATACCCGGACACTTTTTAAAAATTATAACTTCAATCTGACAAAATTTATGTATATTAAATGACTTCCATCTATCTACACATTTATTTAATGAAAAATATTAAATTTCAATATCTTTCAAGAAATATTTTTTTTTAATAAAAAATATACCTCAAAAATAAACTAAATGGGGGTTGGCGCACGTTTTATATATGGTTGGTTTATATAATAATATAAATACTATATTATTTATAATAAACTTAGTATATTAAACTTATAGTTTATAGTATAAATTAATAATAATAAAGTTATTCAATGTTTATGGTACTACATGTTAAATTAAATATATTTAATAATTATAGAAATATGTTTTTATGTATTCAAATAGTTAAAAATAGTTGGTAACAATGCTGTGGCACCAAGAAAAATTTTTTTATTCTCTGTCGCAGGAAACATGGCAGAAAACAATGTCGAGGTACAAGATTTGAAGGAACAAGTGATTAAGCTGAAAGCTCTGTTGTCCGCGAAACGCGAACAAATCGCGACGCTGCGAACGGTGCTCAAGTCGAACAAAAATACCGCTGAGGTAGCGTTGACGAATCTGAAGAGCAAGTACGAAAATGAAAAGAGCGTCGTGAACGAGACGATGCTCAAGCTGCGCAACGAGCTCAGAGTCCTTAAGGAAAACGCCGCAACTTTCTCGAGTGAGTATATCTTAATTTTGTTATTTTAATCGAGTTCAATTGTTTGTTGATTGAAGCTAGTATTAGACGAAGCAAATATTTATACCGAATTTTGGTATGAATTTTGGTATGGTAAAATAGTAGCAAATAATTTGGCATTTTTTTTGTGACTGCTGAAATTTGTGCATAGTAATTATCTTATTCATGAAAATAGCAGATAATTTTTGGAATCATGTAAATACTGGAAAAATACTATTAGTGGTAGAAGTCTACGAGATTATGAAAATTGTTGAACAATATTAAAAATCGTAAAAAATATATTTGAAATCGATGATAATCGAAAATCAGTGATCTTCGATGAATTTTAAAATTTTGAAAATTCCCCAATTTATAAAAGTTCTGAAAATAAATGAATTAATTGAATTTAGAAAAATTTCTCTTAAATATGTTAAATATATAATAAATCTAAAACCTCTACTTTATTTCAAAAACCTAAATGATTTCAGAAATATTACGAATTTTCAGATTTCTATAAATTTACAATTTTTTTTAAACTAACAATCACAGTAAAGATAAAGACATTGTAAATAAATAATTGTGCTCTATTTTTTTATAATTCTAAGTATTCCTAAGCAATTTGAAAACTTTTTTATTATAATAATTAATATTTCCTAGCCGAAAATCGTAACTTCAAACAAATTTTGACATTTTTAACATTAAATAAATGTAATTTTCTACTATCAATTATAAGTTTTTAAAAATTATTACCAAAAAATTCTACGACAATTTTTAAATAAAAAAATTATTACCAAAAAATTCTACGACAATTTTTAAATAATATTGAAAATCGTAAAAAAAAAATGTGGAATCAATAATAATCAAAAATCAGTTATCTTCTATGACTCTTCAAATTTCGAAAATTCTCCAAGTTATAAAAGCTATGAAAATAAATAAATTAATTAGTTAATTAAACAAAAAATAAATTTTCAAAAATATTATAAGTATATACACAAATAAATATATAACAAATCTGAAACCTCTACTTAATTTCAAAAACCTGAATGATTTCAGAAATATTACGAATTTTCAGATACATATCTATAAATTTACAATTTTTTTTTTAAACTAACGGTCACAGTAAAGATAAAGACATTGAAAATAAATAAATGTGCTCTAATTTCTTAAAATTCCAAATATTCTTAAAAATTTCTAAATTATGAAATCCTGAAAACAAGTAAATTTTTGTAAATTTTTTTTTTTTTTTGTTTTTGATTGAAAAAATGCCAGCTTTACCAAGAAGTGCAGCAATTTTTAAAACTTTTTTACTATAATAATCAATAATTTCTAGCCGAAAATCGTAATTTTGCAGATTTTGACATTTTTAACATTAAATAAATGTAATTTTCTACTATCAATTATAAGTTTTTAAAAATTATTACCAAAAAATTCTACGACAATTTTTAAATAAACCTTCATTGAATCTTCAAATTTTGAAAATTCCCCAAGTTATAAAAGGTATGAAAATAAATAAATTAATTAATGAAACAAAAATTAAATTTTCAAAAATATTATGAGTATATACACCAATAATTGTATAATAAATCTGAAACTTCTACTTGATTTCAAAAACCTAAATGATTTCAGAAATATTAAGAATTTTCAGATTTCAATAAACTTATAATTTTTTTAGAAATAACTATCACAGTAAAGATAAAGACATTTGAAATAAATAAATGTTCTCTAATTTCTTAAAATTCCAAGTTTTTCTAAAAATTTCCAAATTATGAAATACTGAAAACAAGTAAATTTTTGTAAATTTTTTTTCTTCGTTAGCTTACTTTTTGCCAGACGAATGAGAAATTGAATTTAAATTCTGTAATTTATGAAAATTTTCTTTTTGACTTAAAAACTGCCAGCTTTACCTAGGAGTGCAGCAATTGCTAAAACTTTTTTTATTTAAACAATGAATATTTTTCAGTCGAAAATCGTAACTTTGCAGATTTTGACATTTTTTATATTAAAGAAATCCAACTTTCTATTATTAATTATAACTTTTTTTAACATAATTATAAAAAAATTCTACGGAAATCATAGAGTAACATTGAAAATCGTAAAAAAAAGATGTGGAATCAATAATAATCAAAAAACGACGATCCTAAATGTTTTTTTTTCTTGAAGATACAAACAAATACTTGAGATGTAAAGAACTTAGAATTTTAGAGCATTGAATTTTGAATAAGAGATAAATTAATCAACATAAAAAGTAGACATCTTTTAAAATACCAAAAAACCCTACAAAATTCTGTTAATACTGTATAGTATGGAAATAGTACGAGAACCCTCGAAAATATTGAAAATCAATGAGGATGTTTTTCAGAAATATGTAAAAATAATTTTAATATAAATCAGCTTTTTTTCGAGCTTTGGGCTCGACAAATCTATAGAGCAATTCACGAAAATACTAGAAAATCTATTTAAATTTTATAAATACAAAAATATACGAACAATACTGAAAATCTATTCTAATACTTGAAACATACGGAGACATAATTTTCTTAAAAATGTATAAAACTTGAAAGTTTATGAAAGAACATTTCATTTTAGACAGAAATCCATAAAAAATATGGAAAATAATTCGAATTGTTTTAATACTGAAAAAATACGGAAAAAAGCAATGGAAATCTGTATCAAAATGATACCGTTTTCTACAAAATTTGCATTCAAAGGATTGTGAATGCGCACGCGCTATAATGAAGTTTATCTCTCATTGGTGCACTTAAATCGCTGGAAAATGGCGGCTCCAATCGTAGCCCTTGCTTTTAGCGCGATAATTCAAATGTTGAAAATTCAGTTTAAAATTATGTACAGGTGAAATTGAAAAAAAATTTTGTTTTTATACTAAGTTTGAGCTATTTTGAAGAATAATACATGAACAAATGCATTATTATAACTTTTAGACTTATATGTGAAATAAATTGAGTTATTTCATTCATATGATTATTCATTAACTATTTATGAATTATTTTATTTAATTGTATGTGAATTGAATTAATTAAAAAGGAAAATCCAAATCCCAATTGAATCATAAGAGCTTTAAAGTTCTTGTAAAACTCTTTGCCTTGATCGACGTGGAGATTTTTGGATTGACGATCCTTCAGGACCTGAACACTCTCACTCTTTCTCTGTCTCGTTCTCACTGGCGGCCATTTTCTAGCCCAATGGCCAGTCTGAAACTTTTTAACCGGCTTTTTTTTAACTTTTCAATTTTTTTTTATTAAGAATCGAAATATCTTAAGATCTCAAATCTTAAGACTTGACCTTGGCTTGACCTTGGCCCGATATTGGCCCGACCTTAGCCCGATCTTGGCCTGGCCTTGACTTGACCTGACCTTGACCTTGACCTTAAGAAGATCTTAAGAGGATCTTAAGATCTTTTTAAATTTACTTTGATATCTTAATTTTTTTTCAGTCATAACATTTGAATGATTGCTTGGTTGTTTTTTTAAAAAAGTTTTTTCATTTCATTTTCTGCCGAGTAAAACTTGATTTCACAAAAACTTGTGACAGGTCTGCGCGCGATGTTCGCGGCGCGCTGCGAAGAGTACGGTACCCAGGTCGAGGAGCTGCAGCACCAGCTGACGACCGTCGAGGACGACCGGAAGACGTTGAACCAGCTCCTGAGGCTCGCGGTTCAGCAGAAATTGGGCCTGACGATGCGCCTCGAGGAGCTGGAGGTCGATCGGGAGTTGCGCAACACCAGGAGACACGCAGGCGGCGCTAGCTCTAATGGTGCTCGCGGTAACTCTCGCGCTTCGCGCTTCTCTCAGCCCAACAATCGGTCCCGTGACTTTATCTAGAAAATGCTTAAAATATGGAGCAAAGTTTTTTGAAGCATCCCAGTTTTTACCGAGTTTCCTTTACCACGTCGGGAAATTTCTATTTGTACCGGAGTGTACGAAAACAAAAAGGGAATTGCTTTTTTTGGGCTAACGAATATTTAATTATTGACGTGATTTGAGTTTCTCCTCAGGGAATGGTGACGATCGGAATTTTTATCTCATTTGACGCATGTTTGACGACGATTGTCTAGAGAATTTTTTTAAGATTTTGGTGAGTATAGGTTTTTTTGTGTTTTTGTGTCTTTGATGCCACTGTTTTATGATTTACTAGAAAGGTAAGTGAGAATTATGATTTTTTTGTATAGCTTCTGAAGAGGGCCTAATGATTCCCAGTCATTTTCCCGAATGACTATTTTCCCGAAACGCCATTATTCCGAACGTATTATTTCCCGAATGGCTATTTTCTCGAAAGTATTTTTCCCAAAATGACGATTTTACAATTATGTAAAAAATTATCGAAAATAAATCCGAGAATTATGTAAAAAAGGACACTTTTCAGCCTCGAAAAAGCAATTCTCTTTGAATGAATGTGCGTGGATTTTAAATGGACTTGAGTGGAAATTGGCTTGAATTGTACAGAATATGATGTGCACAATAGAGACGTTTTACTGAAATGGACTTTTTATTAAGTAAAACTTGTTTATAAGAAAAATTCTTTTGTATTCAAAAATGCATAGCACAATAATACTTTGAAATGTTCTGAAAATGTGAATCAAGTCATAATAGTGTATAGTTTTACTTTTAAAAAATCCATGTTTTGAAATGTAGGAACTCGAATAAAATGTGCCATCTACTTTTCCATTCTCAGGTTAGGTTATCTTGAGGTTGTTTTTTAATTAATATACATCTGATTTCTGTCCATTACAATCCACTCTACATTTTCGGGTACTTTTATGCTCAGAAAAGAGAATACGTAGACATTTTTTTAGCCTTCTTTCTACGCGCTTTTTTACTTTTCACTCACAGAATTTTTACTTTTTTAGTGCAAGACTAGGTTTTCATTTTGAAGAAGTATTTTCTTTTTTTTGAAATTATATATTTATAATTAATATTTACATTCTAGAATTTGTTATAACTATTCTTAATTCTATAGCGATAGTGGTCCAATGACAATGTTACATAACATGTAAAAACATTCTGGTAAGATTGCGGTAACAGATGTCATAATCCTAAAATTATAATTTTGTTATCGCAATTGTATTGGCATTGTCATTGCACCACCTTTGGCGGAATTCTTGTTTTTATACGAATCGTTGTAGTTTTGTAACTCAGAAAGAGCATTTTGAATGATACTATATTGCTTGGAAAAGATTAACTAATACCGGTTTCGTTCTTTTCGAAAAAATCGTCCAATGAAATGTATTCCATTGAAACAAAACATCCCGGTGCTCCATATGAAAGAGTACTCGAGAAATTTGAATGAAAAACTTGGTATGTCAAATGATCGTCCGTCATCAAAAATATTACGAAAGTTACCAGTTATTTTTGGAAATTAAATTTGTATTATACAATGCATAAAAGTGGTTTTTAAATGTTGAAGATGTTATTGGTGTATTTATTTCCATATGTTGTTATGGGCTGTTTCTATTTTAAGAGGATTACGGGTTTTTTGTTTTTTTTTTTTTGTGGTTGAGTTTTGAATAAGACTAATGGAGACGGTCATTTGAAAATTTTGTAACAATAAGCGCGTCGTCCATGCTAGTTGATTAGGTCTAATGATGGGAAAATGAGCCACGATTTAAATCCCTTAACCTGTGATGAACGTGTCCGAAAATAAATGCTAGTATTTTCTGAGGTCGAGAGAAAGAATTTATTTATAACGTCCACTTGGATCGAATTTATTATTGGACATGATATTTATTAATCGTACCGAATTGTATCTATTTATTTGAATATTTATGACAATCCAGACCTCAGGAATTCAAGTTCCCAAACGAAAGTTTTTCTTGTTACTTTGATTGCAACGTTTCGAAATCTTTTTTCTGGTTTTCTGAGGTCTGTGGTGAACCAATTTTTATAATGATGCAAAACTGACTGTTATTTGTTAGAATCAAGTATATTGAGAATGATCGTTGTTGCACAAATGAGCCTTCTCGTGCGCTTTTTTTAGTTATTGCAGAGACGGTCCCAAGGGGAAGGAAATGAGGGAAATTTCACTCAGCAAGAGCTCTATGTCTTATGAATGGTTGAAAACTTTTATCGAATTTTAAAACTTCAAAAACGAAAATGTTGAGAATTTTTGTCATGTTGAAAAGTTTTAAAAATTATGATATATCGGAGATCCTTACACAGTTTTTAATTTTCAAAAACTTGAATTTTGACAAAATAGAAAATTTCGTGGCAATTTGAACATTACCGAAAATTTTTGCAAATTCAATCATTTTTTAACTTTTTGGATATGTTGAATTTCAAATCTGAAATACATTAAAAATGTCAATGTTCAAAATTTTGTGTCAAATTTTAAAACTCCGGGAACGAAAATGTTTAAAGATTATGACATCTTAACGAATTTTGAAAATTATGATACATCGAAAGTCCTTATACGGTTTTTAATTTTTAGAAACTTGAATTTTGAAAAAATAGAAAAATTCATGAAAATTTTCACATTACCGAAAATGTAAAAAAAATTTTGCGAATTCAATAATTTTTTAATTTTTTCGATGTTGAATTCCAAATATGAAATACATTAAAAATGTCATTTTAAAAATTTCCTGTCAAATTTTAAAACTCCAGGAACAAAAATGTTAAGAATTTTTGACACCTTGAAAAATTTTTTAAATTATGATATTTTGGAAATTCTTATACAGTTTTTATTTTTGAAAAATTTGATTTTGAAAAAATAGACAATTTTGTGAAAATTTCAACATTATCGAAAATTTTGAAAAACTTTTGCGAATTCAATAGTTTTTGAATTTTTTGGATGTTTAATTTCAAATCTAAAATACATGAAAAATGTCAATTTTAAAAATGTTGAATCCAATTTTAAAACTTCAAGAACGAAAATCTTAAAAGATTTCAAAATCTTAACGAAATTATTAAATTATGATACTTCGGAAGTCCTCATCAGTTTTTAGTTTTTCAAAAGTTGAATTTTGAAAAAAATAGAAAATTTCGCGAAAATTTTGAAAAATCTTTGCGAATTCAATGATTTTTTAATTTTTTGGATGTTTTATTTCAAATTAGGAATATACATGAAAAATGTCAAATTTAAAAATTTCGTATCAAATTTTAAAACTATGAACGAAAATGTTGAGAATTTTTGACATCTTGAAAAATTTTTTAAATTATGATACATCGAAAATCCTTCTTCAGTTTTTATTTTTAAAAAATTGAATTCCGAAAAAATAGACAATTTTGTAAAAATTTCAACATTACCGAAAATTTTTGCGAATTCGATAATTTTTGAACTTTTTGGATATGTTCAATTTCAAATCTAAAATTCATTAAAAATTTCAATTTTAAAAGTTTTGTGTCAAACTTTAGAACTCCAAGAACCAATATGTTCAGAATTTTTGACATCTTGAAAAGTTTGTTTAATTATGATGTATCGAAAATCCTCCTCTGTTTTTATTTTTGAAAAATTGAATTTTGAAAAAATAGACAATTCCGTGAAAAATTTGACATTACCGAGAATTTTTGAAAATTGTTGCGAATTCAATCATTTCCAAATTTTTCAGATTTTTAATTTCAATTCTAAAATTCATTGAAAATGTCAATTTTAAAAATTTTATGGCAAAATTTATAACTCTAAGAACGAAAATGTTTAAAGATTTTGACATTTTAACGGAATTTAAAATTATGATATATCGAAAATCCTTCTGTAGTTTTTATTTTTGAAAAATTGAATTTTGAAAAAAATAGAAAATTTTGTAAAAATTTCAACATTACCGAAAATTGTGAAAATTTTTGCGAACTCAATAATTTCTGAACTTTTTGGATATGCTCAATTTCAAATCTAAAATAAAAAATGCATTTAAAATGTCAATTTTTAAAATTTTGAGTCAAATTTTCAAATTTCAAGAACGAAAATCTTGAAAGATTTCGAAATCTTAACGAATTTATAAAATTATGATACTTCGGAAGTCTTTCTAGAGTTTTTAGTTTTTCAAAAGTTGAATATTGAAAAACATAGAAAATTCCGTATCAAATTTAAAAACTGTGAACGAAAATGTTGAGAATTTTCGACATCTTGAAAAATTTTGAAAATTATGATATATCGGAAAATCCTTACACAGTTTTTCATTTTCAAAAACTTGAATTTCGAAGAAATAGAAAATTTCGTGAACATTTGAATACTACCGAAAATTTTGAAAGTTTTTGCGAATTCAATAATTTTTGAACTTTTTGGACATGTTCAATTTCAAATATAAAGAATTAAAAATGTCAATTGTAAAAATTTTGTGTCAAATTTTAAAACTCCAAGAACGAAAATGTTGAGAATTTGTGACATCTTGAAAAATTTTGAAAATTATGATATGTAGGAAATCCTTATACAGTTTTTAATTTTTCAAAACTTGAATTTCGAAATAAATTGAAAATGTGAAAATTTCAGCATAACTAAAAATTTTGCACAATTTTTGCGAATTTAATTGTTATACAGTTTTTTTCCGCAATAAAATATATAACTTCATCAAAGTATACTATTTGAATAAAATACATTACAAAAATGAAGCTGTATTTTTATTATAATACAAGTTTTTCTATTAACAACCGAACATTTACGCATAATTTATGCTGTAGGCTGAACATTCCGATAACATTATCTTTGCATGCTTGGTCCAAGTTAATTTCCCCTCCCAAGAACCGTTTCTAGGACCGCCCCTGATTATCGTGTGCGTTTGCAGTATTTTTAGTAAAACGGCAATTAGAATCAATTTTACTTCATCGACTATTTTTTAATACCAAGACAAAATAGAGTCTGAATAATGCAAATTTTTCGTTTACTCATAGACGTAGAGCATCGAATCATGTATGAATTTCCGAAAGTATCTAACTCAACTAAAACCCAACGCAATAATTTAAACAAATACTTTATTTGCAACTTGCAACGAAAATTTGTATGAGTGTGTTCAAAGTGGAAAAAGTTACGAGGTCGAATATCGATGTTGACGAAGTTAGTGAAACATAGTGATAACGATAATAATTACTATAAGCGACGATAAACGAGAATTATTTTCAACTTTGCGAGAATCGTTTGTGCGTTTTCCACGGTGGACACACTAGCGATAAAACAAGGTGCAAAATAACAAATTTTGGAAAACAAAAGCCAGCCTCGAGTTTCGCGGGGAATGCCAAAGTTGCAGCGATTTTCTCGCTTTTATACGATAGCGTTTCAGTTTTGTAAGGTTTCGTACACTTGCAAGACTGTTTGGGTGTCTGTTGATGTTGGAAAAATTATTTTCTTTCCTTTAACATTGTTACTTTGAAGAAGACAAAAAAGAAGCCTGCTTTTTCAAGATCAATTAGACACCCTGAATAAGAGTCAAACTCTTTGTAACTTGGAAAATACAGATATACATTCATCAATCTTTAAGGTTGCTATGTAGAAGTAAAATACGTATTTAGTGTTACGTAATGTACGTCGTCGTGCATCGCGGGTTTTTGTTTTAACGGCGTCGTGCGAGTGTCCATGAACCGAGCCAGCCTCAGCCACCGTCCCTTCCCCTCCTAGCACGTCGTCATCGGTAAACGACGGAATGCATTCCAAAAGTTGATTTCCAAAATTTAACAGAATCTGTTAAATTTTGGCGTGGACTGAGAAAACCTACCTAACAGCACATTCCCTTTAGGTTTACTTTCTAATCCTCTTAGACCTAATGATGCGCCTAATGGGAATGTGCTGTTAGGTAGGTTTTCTCAGTCCACGCCACAGATAGTATCTGTTAAACTTGATTCCATTTGGTAAACGTGTTAAAATGACTCGAATTATGTTTTGGAATGCATTCAGTTCGTTGTCGTTTCGCGAGGGAGGATTTACGCGTTGATGATGTGTACGTGTATGCCAAAACTCGAACCTGCCGTCCGCGCCGCTCAATCTTATCAACTTTCACGAATTGGTTCGTGTTCCAGCGATCAAAGATTTCTTTCTATTTATACCAGCGTTGTAAATATTGTACTGGAATGCACCACACTTGTTTATTGAGTGGGAAATGTGGAGATTTGACCAACCGCCGGATCTTTTCAAGAGAAGAGATCCTGCATTTATACATTTTCTTCTGCGTCTGGAGAAAACATTATGAGATTGTAATTTTGGGTGAAAATGTAACTGGCAAATTGTTACTACGGATCATTATTGCTTCAAATTTTTGTCATTCTAATAATAAACAGAGGATTGGAAAAAAATTCGTTCTTTTACATTTATTCCGACATGGACAAGTGCTAGGTGGCTACTCCAAATTCCAAACTTTCGTTGAAATGTGTTAAGATTCGTTTTATTGTTAATAACTTGAAAACATTTATACTTCTTTATACTATATTGAAATTTCAAGAAATTCCTAAGAAATTCGCCTGAGGGAAGTACTACCTGAAATATATTATACCAAACAAGTGTTAATTTTACGAAAAACTACATTATTCGCATGCCGTCTGTAGAATTACTGAGGAACGCGTACACTCAAATTTCTCTAGCTACGAGCCTCGAAAAGTATAGTCGAGTAGTTCGGCGACATGCCACCAAAGGCTCCGCGGCAGAGCGCTTCTCGTAGTTATGGAGTTATGTTGGACATGTCTTATATAGCGTAACGGCATTGTAGATTTGTCTTTCAAGTCCGCAGACAGTACTTAATTGTACTGTACGAATGGATTTAAGACCCGAACCTCATTGTGCCATGTGGTTCGTAAAAGTGTGTAGTGCTAGTTTGCTTTATACATTTCGCATTCTTCCTCTATCGTTGTGTGAGTTCCCTCGTGGTTCGCAACCCAAAGAATATTTCTGATTCATCAATGTAGCAAATGAAAGATGCTTCTTCTATCAGCTGCGTGGACTTGGCTGAGTTTCGTAGACCATTACGCAAATGGGAATGGATTCCTTATTAAACATTATATTATTATATACATTTCTTATGAACATTACACTATTCTTATTGATATTCAAGCGAAGCGCTACGAGTAGTGTCAGAATATTGGATCCTATACAGGGTGATTCAACACGACCTGAGAACCCGAAAAATTTAGATTCCTTGTAAAATTCTAAGACAATATTTCCTTTGCCACTTTTTACAAAACTCAAAAATAAAAAAGTTATTCAACTTTGAAATTTGAACTCTACCCAAATTTTCTTCATAATTTTCTGAGCCGAAAAGTCCTTTGCCACTTTTCGCAAAACTCAAAATCAAAAAAGATATTCGAGTTAGAAGTTTCAACTAATCAGATTTCTCAGATTTCAAACTTGAATATCTTTTTTGGTTTAGAGTTTTGTAAAAAGTGGCAAAGAACTTTTCAGCTCAGAAAAATATGAAGAAAATTTGAGTAAATTTTGGTATCTGATTTTTATCCCCACTTGTCGAGGTAGAGCATTTATTGTTTAAATTTCAAAGTTGAATAACTTTTCTATTTTTAAGTTTTGTAAAAAGTGCCAAAGGAAATATTGTTTTAGAATTTTACAAGGAACTAAATTTTTCGGGTTCTCAGGTCGTGTTGAATCACCCTGTATAGGACCCAATAGGACCCCCCACGTATTTTTCCGTGATAACATCAAGTCGAGCGGCTCAATTTAAATTTAAATTGAATATTCGTGATGACAATGAGAAGAAACTTTTCATAAATGTAATTAAAAAATTTTTGTTGCATACAATATGTAAGTCTAGGTAAGTCATTAAATGCATCATTAATTTTAGTTGAGAAATGCTTTTCATGGGATTTAATGTATTGTTGATAAGCAGAAAAATCGGAACTGAAATTCTGAGTTTCCCAAATACAATCATATATCGTAGTAACGAATTGGGAAACAAAAAAAAAGAATTAACGAGTCCTTGCAATAATCGTAAATTCAAATTCTCCAATCTCAGCCCGCCATTTTTGTTCTTCCTACCACACCTGCGCAAAGGTAGCCCGCCATTTCGCAAATTCGAAGCGACGCGAACGTCGCGAAATCCTCGTATCATGTGTGCGTACCTGTGTATATACACCTGCGCATGTGTGAGGTTGTTAAAATGGCGCCCAGAATACGTTCTGTAAACGTGAAAAACCAATGAAAAACATTGTAAAATCGATGCAAAAGTGCGGGTTTGAATGAAAATGCTGAATTTCGACGGCGGTTTTTAACATCGTCTTCGCGTTTTTAGTGACGTGATGAAGGGGAGTGAAAAAACATCGCAATTTCCCGTTTGTTACTGAGCGCAAAATCGTCGTCCTGGAGAATGTTTTTTTGCACATTTTACGTTTTTCCGATGTGATGCAAAATCAAGGAACAGCGTTATATGAAACCTATAATGTCTTCGCCACAGTTTAAAAATCGAGGCGAGTATTTGGTCATTTTTTTTATACGAAAGTTGCCGTAACAACTGTTTTTGGAAATTCATTTTTGCGGTTCTTGACGCGATAACAAATGGCATATGAATCATGTAAAATACATTTTAATAGTTATTTGGAGAGTTGTTGGATTTTTTTATTTGATAAGTTCGTGAGATTTTCGCAAGTTGCGATTTTTGTTTGTAAACATTGAATTTACACAATACGATTACTTTTGACTGTAATTTTATTTGAAAATAACCAAGTAAACAATTAGTTATAATTCGCAATTCAATTCGAAAAAATCAATTTTGTTTGTAAACATTGACGAAAATTTTACACTTTATTTTTGTTATTCATAATAATCCTAGCCAAAACTCTACTTTTTACAATTTCAAATTCATTAGTATGGCTATAAAAATTATGATCAAAGCTATTTTAATTAATTTATATTATATAATAAACTTTAAAATAATATATTTAACTATATACACTATAATAATTATTGATTAACAAATATAATAATATATAATATTATATTTATTTAATATTTATTATTTATATTTTAAGTTATTTTATGACAAATTTTCATCATAAGCGAATAATCTACAAACATTTTTATTGAGTATAAAATACAATCAATGTTATAATGTAATCAATATTTATATAAATAATCGAAATTGTTTGTCAGGTAAAAAAATAATCATTCAATCATTACTGCATAAGTATTTATTATAATTAATGAATAACGGTCTTGATTATAGTAATAATTAAAAGGTATATTATTTTTTTAAATGTGTCATTATTGTTAAAAATACCATAATATATTTTTTATTATATATCACGAATAATCGAACCAATAATGAAATATTATTAATATACGTATAAAATATAACCAATACCTAAATATTCTTCTTGAATATTGTGCATGCTTCTGCAAAAAATTATAATTTATTAAAATATACTAATATATCGTTCAAATTCAGTAGTATTACTATAAAAATCATGATGAAAGTTTGAAAGACTTTTACGACATGTTTCCATTGAAAATAAATAATCTACAAACATTATTATCAAATATGAAATAGAATCAATGATATAATTTAAATAAAATTTATATGAATAATGAAAATTGATAACCAGTTGAAAAAATAATGACACAACTACTACTGAATATTTATTTATTATAATTCATGAATAACTTTCCTGATTATAGTAATAATTTAAAGGGATAGTATTTTTTTGAATGTGTCATATTGTTGAAAATACTATAATAAATTTGTTATAATATATCATAAATAATCGAACCAATAATGAAATGTTACAATAATTAATTCATGAAAAAAATATAACCAATACTTAAATATTCTTCTTGAATATATTGTGCATGCTTCTGCACATATTTATAATTTATTAAAAAATTCTAATATATCTTTGAAACTCTGTAGCATTACTATAAAAATCATGATCAAAATTTGAAAGACTTTTACGATATATTTCCGTTGAAAATGAATAATCTAGAAACTTTGTTATCAAATATGAAATACAATCAATGATATAATTTAATTAAAATTTATATAAATGATCAAAATTGATAATCGGGTAAAAAATAATAATTCAACTAGTAGTGCATCATTATTTATTGTAATTAATGAATAACGTTCTTGATTATAAGAATTATAATTAAGTGTGAGTATTTTTTTAAATGTGTCATATTGTTAAAAATACCATAATATATTTCTTATTACATATCATAAATAATATAACCAATAATAAATATTATCATAATTAATGTATGTAAAAAATATAACTAGTATTTTAATATTCTTTTAAATATTATGCACCCTTCTGCAAATATTTATAATATTTTAAAAAGTACTAACATATCGTTGAAACTCTGTAGTATTACTATAAAAATCATGTTCCAAGTTTGAAGGACTTCTATGACATATTTCCATCGAAAATGAATAATCTACAAACTTTGTTATCAAATATGAAATACAATCAATGATATAATTTAATTAAAATTTATATAAATGATCGAAATTGATAATCAGGTAAAAAAATAACAATTTAACTACTACGGCATAGTTATTTATTATATTTAATGAATAACATTCTTGATTAGAGTAATTATTAAAAAGAATAGTATTTTTTTGAATGTGTCATATTGTTGTAAATACTATAACTATAATTTATCATAAATAATCAAACCGATAATGAAATATAACAATCAATTTATGTATAAAGGTTATAAAATAATAATTCAATTACTACTGCATAATTATTTATTATAATTAATGAATAACTTTCTTGATTATAGTAAAAATCAATATGGACAGTATTTTTTAAGTGTGTCATATTTTTAAAAATACTATAATAAGTTTTTATAATATATCATAGATAATTGAACCAATAATGAAATGTTACAATAATTAATTTATGTATAAAATATAATCAATACTTGAATATTATTAAATATAATGCATGCTTCACACTTAATTATAATTTATTAAAAAATACTAACATCGTTAAAATTCAGTAATATTTACTATAAAAATCAAGATCAAAGTTTAAAAGACTTTTATGACATATTTTCATTGAAAATAAATAATCTACAAACTTTGTTATTAAATATGAAATACAATCAGTGATATAATTTAATAAAAATTTATAGAAATGATCGAAATTGAAAATCGGGTAAAAAATAATAATTCAACTACTACTGCATGATTATTTATTATAATTAATGAATAACGTTCTTGATTATAGTAATAATTAAAACGGATTGTATTTTTTCCAATGTGTCATATTGTTAAAAATACCATACTACATTTTTTATTATATATCCTAAATAATTGAACCGATAGTGAGAAATTATAATAATTAATTTATGCATTATATATAATCTATACTTTAATTTTCCTAAATATTATGCATGTTTCTGCAAATATTTATAATTTATTAAAAAATACTAATACATCGTTAAAATTCAGTAGTATTACTATAAAAATCAAGATCAAAATTTAAAAGACTTTTACATTATATTTTCATCATAAATGAATAATCTACAAACATTATTATTGAGTATGAAATATGATCAATGATATAATTTAATTAAAATTTACAGAAATGATCGAAATTGAAAATCGGGTAAAAAATAATAATTCAACTACTACTGCATAATTATTTATTATAATTAATGAATAACGTTCTTGATTATAGTGATAATTAAAAAGGGATAATATTTTTTGAAATGTGTCATATTGTTAAAAAATACCATTAAATATTTTTTATTACATATCATAAATAATTCAATTGATAATGAAATATTATAATAATTAATTTATATATAAATTTAATCAGTACTCAAATATTCTTCTTAAATATTATGTGTGCTTCTGTACATATTTATAATTTATTAAATAATACTAATATATTGTTGAAATTCATTAGCATTACTATAAAAATCATGATCAAAGTTTGAAAGACTTTTACAACATATTTTTTAAATGAATCATTTACAAACATAATGAAGTATGAAATACAATCAATGATATGATATAATTAAAATTTATATAAGTGATCGAAATTGATAATCAGGTAAAAAAATAATAATTCAACTTTTAGTGCATAATTATTTATTCTAATTAATGAATAACATTCTTGATTATATTCATAATTAAAAGGAATAGTATTTTTTTGAATCTGTCATATTGTTAAAAATACCATAATATATTTCTTATTACATGTCATAAATAATCTAACCAATAATAAAATATAATAATAATATATTTATGTATAAAATATAATCAATACTTGAATATACTTCTTAAATATTGTGCATGCTTCTGCACAAATTTATAATTTTTTTAAAAGTACTAGTATATCATCATTCAAATACAGTAGTATTGCTGTAAAAATCATGATCAAAGTTTGAAAGACTTTTACTACATATTTTTTAAATGAATAATTTACAAACTTTATTATTTAGTATGAAATACAATCAATGATATAATTTAATAAATATTTATATGAATAATCGAAATTTATAATCAGGTATAAAAATAATAATTAAACTATTACTGTATAATTATTTATCATAATTAATGAATTGATTATAGTAATAATCAAAAGGGATGGTATTTTTTTAAATGTCTCATATTGTTAAAAATACCATTATTTATTTCTTATTATATATCATGAATAATCGAACCGATAAAGAAATATAATAATTATTTTTGTATAAAATAATATGATTAAATATTCTGTTATTAGATTAATATCAATCTTTGATTATTAATCAACTAAATTCACTAAATATATAAATAAAACTGTTATTATAAAAATATAAAAATTATTATATAAATTAAAACTAATATTCATATTGTTATTATTCTATTATTATGTGTATCAATAAATATTCTTAAATATTCTTCTTAAATATTGTGCATGCTTTTGCACATATTTATAATTTAATAAAAAATACTAACATATCATTAAAAAGGATAATAAATCATTTGTATTGACAAACTGTAAAATTTGCACTACTTGATCAAAAATCAGTTATTTTTAATTTTATCTTTCAGAAATCAAAAACGCTGTTTTTTTTTAAACTGAATTAAAAAAAAAAAATCATTTCTGAAAAGAGAAGTCTAAAAATAAAAAATAATTTCACTTCAGTATTAAAACGAAGATAAATATGTTTCTGAATTTGCAAACGTTCAGAAATAAAAAAAAAACATAAAAAATTGTTTACATAATCTCTCCTGGTTAGAATCGGTTAGAGTTATGAATAATTATTGATATTTTTTACAAATATTATATAACATGACTAACTGTTTTTCACTTAAACTTTTCTTTTATTTCTTTTACGTTCAGAACTTCGATCACATAGATGAATAAAAATGGTAAAATAATAAAAATTTGTAATTTTAATATTTTTCACAAAATTCGTCGAAATGGACGTAACAGTCTATGATTAACCAAAATTTTTAACGATTCAACAAAAATTAATTATTTTTATTCAATGATTTTTTTTTTTTTTAATAAATCGCACATTCTTTATTAAACAATGTTTTTTGTTACATTTTTTAGTCTTTCAAGCAACAAATTTTTTTTTTGAATGACCCATACATACTGTAGTATTTTTACATATTTATGACTTTTGACAAAAATATTTTTAAATACCTCTGCTCATTATAGAAAAAATTATTATTATTATTATTATTATTATTATTATCATTATTATTATTATTATTATTATTATTATTATTATTATTCTCGTAATTATTATTATTTTTATCCCAGTGAAGAAAAAATTTATAACTTACACTAAAATTACAACATTTGTTATGAATTCATGATATATTCTTTATATCACTGGATGTATAAGTTAAATAAAATTTTTTCGATTTCCCAGTCAAATTAATGTAATTTATTTCAATTCATGGACGTTTCGACTATTTTTAAGTCCTCAAAATCTGTAATATACAATCCATACAACACACATTGTCATAAAAACATGTTTCATAAATAAAAATATACAACAAGAATAGGTACAATTTCGTTTATGATTGAAAAAAATTAAAACATGACAGAAGTAAAAAACATCAGTAAAAATTTCTTTGTCGAACCATAATATAATACAATACATCGTAATGCAATTTACTTTTTTAAATGTTGGTGTGATAGTGAATTTAAAAATTCCATGTTAGGAGATTTTCAAATTTTAAAAAAAATTTTCTAAAACATTGACAGTAATCTAATAGGCAATCATAAATACCATTCCAATCTTGAGTTTTCTTCTGTTTATTAATAAAAACCATCTTTGAAAACAGCCTTTTTTTGTAAAATTTTGTGAAATTATTGAATTTATAAAATTATATATTATTATTTTATTTATTTTATATATTATTATTATTATTATATTATGAAATTATATTATAAAATAAAATACTTTTGGTAAGAATAATTGTAACATTTGAATTTTAATTCTTGGCACACAGGACCTGGAAGACCTCCAAAGTTGAAAAATGCGTGTATGTGGTGCGGCGAAACGAAGCAACCTTTGAAATACGTTCTACCTACGCAGCATGGGAAAAAGGAATTCTGCTCAGAGACGTGTTTGTCGGAATCGCGCAAGGCGTACATGCGAGGGGCTTGCGTGCAATGCGACAACATTATTCGGGGCACTCCCGTTCGAGTCGAGCAAAAAGATGGGCCACCTAAAGACTTTTGCTCGACTTACTGTATCTCGCGACATCAGAAAAAGGAAAACAGCCGAACGGAGAAAAACGCGGAGAAAAATGCCAAACAAAGTATTGCATTATTTAAATGTATTAAGTAAAGATAAGTTCTATTTTCGTAATTAAAACTTGGCCCTCTTTCCAGATAACGCAGAGCCGACACAAAGTGCCAGTTCTTCGGTAAATTCTAACGTAAACAATAACAACAGCAACAACAATAACAATGCGACGTCAACAACGCAAAATCTCAAAACAGCTAACAACCAATCGAATTCTCCGTCGACCTCTGCAAGCTCGATCCAGTACGAAATGTACCAGACATTTGATTGGGACTATTATTTAAAAGAAACAAACAGCACTTCGGCGCCGTTCGAATGTTTTAAACAGGTTCGATGGTTTTTATGGCTGGTTGATGACTTATTCAGGGTGTCCAGTATTCGGGAAAAAACCGGGAATTTCACTTAAATTTTGGTTTCCGGGAAATTGTATTTGAAACTTGAAATTTACACGCAAAAAGTAGATGAAGGATTGTTCGGCACATACAAAATGGTCGAAAAAACGTTCCAAAAGTTTTCAATACAGTGTTTTCCATCAAGAAATAAGATTTCGTTACATCAAATTCTAGAAATCTAAGTAGTGATGCATAAAAGAGCTAGAGAATCGTACAAAATAGGATAAATGTAAAAAAATGCAAAATAGGAAAAATGTATGAAAAAGTAGAGAATTAAACAGAATTTTATGGATGTTGAGAAATATAAGGATGAATATAAATACCAGATATCTTTAAAATACTCTAATCAGTTTTATAAAATTTTGCATACAAAAGAATTGGATGCTGGGAATCTATACAGTAATTCATTTAAATACCGGAAAGTTCTCTAAATTGATGTATAAGCAGTTTTTTTCAAAATCCTTTCATATATATAAAATATAATTTACTTTGAATTCTAGAGTAACAAATTCCAGAAATCTAAATAGTTATCCACAGAAGAACAAAAAAAAATTTTATAAATACGAAAAAGTATGATAAATACTAGAAATTTATAAACGCCTGAAATCTATGTTGATGGTTCTTTGAAAATCCGTAAATTACTAAAAATCTAGATAACTTGAAATCCTAGAGTACTAAAAATTTAAATATAAATCCATGAAAATATTGGAAAATTCTTTGAATCGTATAAATACTGAAATAATACTAAAAATAATGAAAGAAATAGAAATTTGTGAAATTTTGAATACGGAAGCATTGGATTCTTGAAATCTACAGTGATTCATTATAATAAAAAAAGTTCTCCAAATTGATTTATAAACTTTTTTTTTTAATCCTTTCCTGCGTACAAAATATAATTTACTTTAAATTTGAGAGTATTACATTCCAGAAATCTAAATAGCGATCCACAGATGAACAAAAAAATTTGATAAATACGAAAAATACCAGAAATTTATAATTACTCAAAATCCATGTTGGTCAAGTTTTCTTGAAAATCCATAAATTACTAAAAATCTGGACAACTTGGAATCTTAGAGCATGTGATTCTAAAAATCTATACATAAATCCACGAAAATAATAGAAAATCTTTCGAATCGTATAAATATTGGAATAATATTACTAATAATAATATAAGTAACAGAAATCTATGAAATTTTGAATACGAAAGAATGAATTTTAGAAATCTATACAGTAATTCATTTAAATGCCAGAAAGTTCTCTAAATTAATGTATAGGCAGTTTTATTAAAAATTCTTTCATGTATATAAAATATAATTTACTTTGAATTCGAGAGTATCAAATTTCAGAAGTCTAAATATCTATCCACAGAAGAACAAAAAAAATTGATAAATATGGAAAAGTACAATAAATACTAGAAATTTATAAACACCCAAAATCTATGTTGATAAAGTTTCTTTGAAAATCCGTAAATTACTAAAAATCTAGATAACTTGAAATCCTAGAGTATCTGATTCTAAAAATGTATATAGAAATCCATGAAAATATTAGAAAATCCTTTGAATCGTATAAATATTGAAATAATACTAAAAGTACTTAATGAAATAAAAATTTATGACATTTTGAATACGAAAGCATTGACTTCTTGAAATCTTTAGGGATTCATTATAATAACAGAAAGTTGTATAAATTGATTTATGAACAGTTTTTTTGAAAATCCTTCCATATAATATATAAAATATAATTTACTTTGAATTCGAGAGTATCAAATTGCAGAAATATAAATGGCGATTCACAGATGAACAAAAAAATTTGATAAATACGAAAAAGTACGATAAATGCTAAAAATTTATAAACACTCAAAATCTACGTTGATGAAGCATCTTTAAAAATCCATGAATTACTAAAAATCTAGATAACTTCAAAACCTAGAGTACTAAAAATATATATATAAATTTATGAAAATATTGGAAAATCCTTTGAATCGCATAAATACTAAAATAATGTTAAAAATAATGAAAGTAATAGAAATTATGAAATTTTCAATAGGAAAGCTTTGAATTCTAGAAATCTATACAGTTATTCATTATAATACCAGAATATTCTCTAAATTAATTTATAAACTATTTTTTTCAAAATCCTTTCATGAATAAAAAATATACAATTTACTTTGAATTTGAGAGTATCAAATTTCAGAGTTCTAAATAGAAATCCACAAAAGAGCAAAAAAATTTGATAAATACGAAAAATACTCAAAGTTCATTAACACTCAAAATCCATGTTAGTAAAGTTTTCTTGAAAATCCATAAATTACTAAAAATCTAGATAACTTGAAATCCTTGAGTATCTGATTTTAAAAATCTATTTAGAAATCCACGAAAATATAACAAAATCTTTTGAAACGTATGAATACTGAAATAATATTATTAACGATAATGAAAGTAACAGAAATCCATGAAATTTTGAATACGTAAGCATTGAATTTTAGAAATCTATACAGTGATTCATTATAATACCAGAAAGTTCTCCAAATTGATTTATAAACTTTTTTTTTCAAATCCTTTCACGTACATAAAATATAATTTACTTTGAATTCGAGAGTATCAAATTCCAGAAATCTAAATAGCGATCTACAGGTGAACAAAAAAAATTTAATAAATATGAAAAAGTACGAAAAATGCTAGGAATTTATAAACACCCAAAGTCTATGTTGATAAAGTTTTCTTGACAATTCATAAATTACTAAAAATATAGATAGTTTGAAATCCTATTGTATCTGATGCTAAAAATCCATACAGAAATCCTTGTAAATATCGAAAAATTCTTTGAATTGTATAAATATTAAAATAATACTAAAAAAATTGAAAGTAATATTAATCTACGACATTTTGAATAGGGAAGCATTGAATTTTAGTAAATCTATACAGTAATTCATTGAAATGTCAGAAAGTTCTCCAAATTGATGTATGAGCAGTTTTTTAAAAAATCCTTTCATATACCTACATAAAATATAATTTACTCTGAATACAAGAGTATCAAATTCCAGAAATTTAAATAGTGATCCACAGAAGAAAAAAAAATTTGATAAATAGGACAAAGTACGAGAAATGCTAGAAATTTATAAACACCCGAAATTTATGTTGATAAAGCATCTTTGAAAATCCGTAAATTACTAAAAATCTCTTTAACTTGAAATCCTTAATTATCTGATTTTAAAAATTTATACATAAATCCACGAAAATATCGGAAAATCCTTTGAATCGTATAAGTACTGAAATAATACTAAAAATACTGAAAATAATAGAAATTTATGGAATTTTGAATACGAAAGCGTTGAATTCTAGAAATCTATACAGTAATTCATTATAATACCATAATGTTCTCAAAATTAATTTATAAACAATTTTTTTTAATCCTTTCATGTGTATAAAATATAATTCACTTTGAATACAAAATTATCAAATTCAAGAAATCTAAATAGTGATCGACAGACGAACGAAAAAATGCGATAAATAATAAAAAATATGAAGAATACTAGAAATTTATAAACACTCAAAATTCATGTTGGTAAAACTTTTTTGAAAATCCATAAGTTACTAAAAATCTAGATAACTTGAAATCCTAAATTATATAATTCTAAAATCTATGTAGAAATCCACGAAAATATAAGAAAATCTTTTGAGTATAAGTACTGAAATAATATAAAAATACTGAAAGTAATATAAATCTATGAAATTTTGTATACGAAAGCATTGAATTTTAGAAATCTTTACAGTAATGCATTTAAATGCCAGAAAGTTCTCTAAAAATATATATTAGCATTTTTTTTAAAAATCCTCTGATATACCTACATAAAATATAATTTACTTTGAGTTCGAGAGTATCGAACTCCAGAAATCGAAATAGTTATACACAGAAGAATAAAAAAAAATTGATAAATACGAAAAAGTACGAAAAATGCTAGAAATGTATAAACACCCAAAATCTATGTTAATAAAGCTTCTTTGAAAATTCGTGAATTACAAAATATCTATATAACTTGAATTCCTAAAGCATCTGATTCTGAAAATGTATATATAAATCCACGAAAATATTAGAAAATTCTTTGTATCGTATAAATACTGAAATAATACTAAAAATATTGGAAATGAAAGAAATCTATGGAATTTCGAATACGAAAGCATTGAATTCTAGAAATTTGTACAGTAATTCATTATAATACCAGAATGTCTTCAAAGTTGATTTATAAAGAATTTTTTTTCAAAATCCTTTCATATATATAAAATATAATTTACTTTGAATTCTAGAGTAAAAAATTCCAGAAATCTAAATAGTTATCCACAGAAGAACAAAAAAAAATTTGATAAATATGAAAAAGTATGATAAATACTAGAAATTTATAAACACCCAAAATCTATGTTGATAAAGCTTCTTTGAAATTCCGTAAATTACTAAAAATCTATATAACTTGAAATCTAGAGTATCTAATTCTAAAAAACTATACAGAAATTCACATCAATATTAGAAAATCCTTTGAAGTGAATAAAAACTGAAATAATACTAAAAATACTGAAAGTAATGTAAATCTATGAAATTTTGAATACAAAAGTATTGAATTCTTTAAATCTATACAGTAATTCATTATAATACCAAAAACCTCTCCAAATTGACTTATAAATAATTGTTTTTCAAAATCCTTTCCTGTGTATAAAATATAATTTACTTTGAATTCGAGAGTATCAAATTTCAGAAATCTAAATAGCGATCCACAGATGAACAAAAAAATTTGATAAATACGAAAAAATACTAGAAATTCACGAACACTTAAAATCCATGTTAGCAAAGCTTATTTTAAGATCCATAAATTACTCAAAATCTATATAACTTGAAATCCTTGAATATCTGATTCTAAGAATTTATACAGAAATCCATGAAAATATCAGAAAGTCCTTTAAATCGTAAAAAAATTGAAATAATGTTAAAAATTCTGGTAGTAATAGAAATATATGAAATTTTGATTACGAAAGCATTGAATTAGAAAAAGCTATACAGTCATTCATTATAATACCAGAAACTTCTCAAAATTGATGTATCAACAATTTTTTTTCAAAATCCTTTCATATATATAATATATAATTTACTTTGAATTCGAGAGTATCAAATTCCGAAATCTAAATAGCGATCCACAGATGAACAAAAAAATTTGATGAATACGAAAAAATATGAAAAATACCAGTAATTTATAAACACTCAAAATCCATGTTGGTAACGCTTTTTTGAAAATCCATAAATTATTAAAAATCTAGATAACTTGATATCCTAGAGTATCTGATTTTAAAAATGTTTACAGAAATCCACGAAAATATCAGAAAATCCTTTGAAACGTATAAATACTGAAATAATACCAAAAATACTGAAAGTAATAGAAATCGATGAAATTCTGAATACGAAAGCATTGAATTCTAGGAACCTATACAGTAATTCATTATAATACCAGAAAGTTTTCCAAATTGATTTATAAACAGTTTTTTTAATTGATTTTTTTTTAATTTTAATTGATTGAAAGTTTTACAAATTCATTTATAAAGAGTTTTTTTTAAATCCTTTCATACATATGAAATATAAATTAGTTTGAATTCGAGAGTATCAAATTCTAGAAATCTAAATAGCAATCCACAGATGAACAAAAAAATTTGATAAATACAAAAAAATACCAGAAATTCATAAACACTCAAAGTCCATGATGGTAAAGCTTTCTTGAAAATCCTTAAATTACTAAAAACCTATATTACTTGAAATCCTAGAGTACTGATTTTAAAAATCTATACAGAAATCCACGAAAATATCAGAAAATCCTTTGAATCGTAAAAATATTGAAATAATACAAAAAATACTCAAAGTACAAGAAATCTATAAAAATATAAAGTTAGAAGCATCAAATTCTGAAAATATACATAGTCATCCATAATAATTTTAGAAATCTATAAAAACTCTACAAGTTGATACAAAGATTTATAAATACTGAAAAATACTAAAGACTGATAATAATAAAAATCTATTAAGTACCGAATTTCTATATAGAAATATTTTTCTGAAAAATCTATAAAAATATCAAAAATCCCGTAAACTTGAGCTTCGAGAGCAGAAAGTAGAAACCTTCACAATTTATAAAAATACTTAAAACATTCGGAATCCATAAAATACTCACAATCTACACATAGACTATTTCCTCAAAAAACTATAAAATTATATAATAAACTAATAGACAATCAACGAAAAACAAAAAATTTGTTTAAGAAAAAAGTATCCATAAATAAATACGTTACAGTGTTTTTCGATACAATTATGGTTTTTTTTTTCTCTATAAAATATTTAATACAAATAATGTGCGAAAATCACCCAGGAAATCTTTGGTAAATCTGTTTCTGCACTGAGAAAAAAAATTTTCCGCTTCATTTGCTCCAACTGAATTTTAGTTAGAATAGGCATCATCAAAAATTTCAGTTGTGCTGATTGAATTTTTAGTCACTTCAACTGAAAAAAAAGTTGGCGCTGCTCAGTAAATGAAGTTTCTATTGAGGCCATTTTAAATTTTACTTACGACAACGGGAATTTTCGGTTCCCACAACTGAATTTTCAGTTGCGACATTTCTAATTTTTTTTTCAGTTATGATAATCAAATTTTTCATTATCAGCTATGGCACTAACGGAATTTTTCAGTTGGAGCAAACGAAAATTTTCGTAAAGTCAACTTTCTCGTCTCCTAATTGAAAAAATACAGTTAAAGCAACTGCATCAGTTTTCTTCTGAGTGGACATAACAGGACACCTTGTTTATTAATTATTACCATTCTCACAATATTTTATTTGCGTTTATCTGCAGCACGTGACGGCACCAGTGAACGAATTCAAAATAAACATGAAGTTAGAGGCCCAGGATCCAAGAAACTTGACCTCGACTTGCATCGCGACGGTCGTGGGCGTCCTGGGACCGCGTTTGCGGCTGCGCCTCGACGGTTCTGACAACAAAAACGATTTTTGGCGGCTCGTCGATTGCACCGAGATAAAACCCATTGGATCGTGCGAAAAAGCTGGCGGCATGCTGCAACCGCCTCTCGGGTTCAGGATGAACGCCTCGAGCTGGCCAATGTTCTTGCTGAAGACGTTGAACGGCGCCGAAATGGCGCCAGCCAAGGTTTTCCGCAACGAGCCTAAGACGCCGCGTAGGAATTTGTTCCAAGTCGGTCACAAATTGGAGGCCATAGACAAGAAAAATCCTCAGTTGATTTGCACCGCCACAGTTGGCGCTGTCAAGGACGACCTCATCCACGTGACCTTCGATGGTTGGCGAGGGGATTTCGATTACTGGTGCAAGTACGACTCGAGAGACATTTTTCCGGCTGGCTGGTGCTTGCGAAGCGGGCATCCGTTGCAGCCACCAAAGCAAAAGTGTAGGTTTCAAAAGTTTTTAAAAGAGTAAAAGGGAGTAGCTTGTTGTTGGTGGTAGTAGTAAAACCTCATGACGAGACAGTGGCGTACCTAGGGGGGGGGGGGCGAGGGGGGCGGTCGCCCCGGGCGCAACGTTTTGGGGGCGGCAAAACGATCTTCGTTTTGAGCACAATTTACAAAGTGCAAAAAAATTTTTAAATCAACAATCAATAAACATCAAATAATCAATAAACACATGTAGAATTTACTATCGATGACAGTAAATTCTACGTTTTCATTCTTTTAAATTTTTAGGAATTTTTACATGATGCAAATTTTTTTCAATTTTACAAGTTTTATGGAAATCGGTTAAATTCAATGAGCCTTTTTTGCAATTTTTAAATACTTTCAATTTTTTTTTAGATTATTGATAAAAAAAAACTCTACCATGTGTATGTTGAAAAAAATATTACCAAAACACAATCTCCAAATGTGAAAACATTCTATGGAATTATACGAATTGTTGCAATTGTCTTTGTCATTTTCGATGTATATAAAAATTTATAAAATTTTTAAATTCATTCATAACACGAAATATAAATACTATTATCCTCCAAATAACATTTTTCCAACTT
>JAPYZL010188089.1:0-18420 GCA_030522825.1 Platygaster orseoliae
GATTAGCATGTAAAAAGGTTTTTTTTTAAATAAATTTATTCATGACAAGTATTTGTAATGAATTTTTTGTTGAATTTGTCCGGATTTTGGTGGCGCACCCTGTAGTAGAAGTAATCGTGACTTTCATCGATAATTATTCGAGAAAATTCGGTAAGTTTGAAATCAAGTAAGAAACGAAAAAAATTCTACCTTTTAGTCGAAGGATCATAATTCTGTGGTACTATTAGTTTAAAAATAAAAATGTATATACTGCTTTACAATTGAAAAAACTTGGAATATGATTTCGAAGACTGAAAATTTTTGAATTCCAAGGTAAAAAGTACACTTGTATTCATTCTTTCATAATATTATTATTTTTCGTTTCCAAATTACATTATCACATTACTTTTATAAGATCTGGTACAAAAACGTCGAAATCTTATATTAATTTTAAAAAATTACGTTTGGGAAGTTTTGGAACTTTGAACTTTGAAGTATTCCTACGATCAATAATGTCACACAAAAAAAAACGTAACTACTGACAGACCAAAAAAAGTGTCATCGATTGCGCTCACTATGAGAAAGTTGAGTATCAGCACTATTTCCGGGGAATTTAATGTGCGAGGCGTCAGACGTCTCGTTGAACGAACTTGGCCCGACCAAAAACGTTTTCTCTTTGAATTTAATATTCCTGAATCGTCGCGAGAGCTCGGAAAAAAATGCCGACATGTGATGCGTCTTCAAAAAATATTTTGCGGCCCGCGTGATGCTTCGCATGTTTTATCAGCAGCCTGTACAATTTCGTGCTATAATTAAACATCTGCAGAACGCAATTTGATAAAATGAGGTTTTGCAGCGTTTCTGCGAGTTTTCACAAACAGTTTGACATCGAGGTTTGCTTAGTTTAGTTTTCATAAATGTTCAGAAATGTTTTATGAAAATCATTTACGTCATGCTTAACTTTTTTCCTTTGATGTGTATTATTATTTTACGTAGATTCTTGAAATTGATATTTAATATAAAATGAATTGAAAAGTTTGTCTTTTAAAACAAATAACTTATTTATAAAATCATAAATTATTTAAAATGTATAAAATTAAAAGAATGTTGCCAAAAATTATTCCAATTATTTTTCATATTCTAAGCCAAATTTTTTACATAATTTTTCCTTTAAATACTTTGCAACTTAAATGCCTAATTAGTTATTCTTCATAATTTGCAAATTTTCAATTCCTATTTAAATTATTTGTTATACGTTAATTATTAATATATGAAAGTAACTTGTATATATATACAAATATTACACCAGACAATATATTTCAATATATACTTTTCACAAAGCAACATATTTGAACTCGCGGCACTTTCGCCGATGATTATTCAAATGATCAATTTCCCTGAAATTATTAGCGAAAGCGTTAATTAATCTAGCGGAATGTTCATCAACGCGTTTTGTAACAATTTTTGGTCGGCTGAGTCCGAGTGTTTTCGCGGGTCATGATTTAATCAAAGCAGCTGCGCACGAATCGTGAGTGTATTCGCGTGCGTTAATTAATTGTGTTTCCGGCAGTCTTTCGTCCCAGTGAAAGCTAATTATCGCAAAGACAATGCATTATCGAATTTCCAAATGGCGCCGATTCGTTTGTTTGCATAAACGTGATTGAGATGCGAGAGCAATACGAGTACTCGTTTCGTAATGGCGCGAGGACCGAGACAAGGTCATCTTATCCTAAGCCATACTGGCGTCAAACGCTAAAAACCGGGGAAATCGCGAAACCTGTTTGGAGTATTTTATTGGAGTATATATTTGGAGTATCAGTCTTTTTAGTGATTTTATCGACATGAAACAAAAATATCGGAAAAACAATGATTCAACAATTTTCCAACAAATGACCGATTCCGGAAAAACCAAACCGAACAATTTTCTAAATCGTCATAATCATACGAGTTTTTACCGAGAACCCAAGAATGAAAAAAACCGGTTGATTCGAGACTGAGCGCTTGTACGTAACAATGCTCAAAAGGTGAGCGAGGAAAATATGTTAAAAGCTTTCGCACTTTTACACAAATGTAACTGCGCAACGAAACGCGAAAGCTTTTAGGCGGAGCTTTCACGACGAAAAACTAGAAACATTTCTTTATTCCATGCCGAAATTGTAACGCGCAATCGAGCTCGCGAGCGCTAAATTTTGGATAAGAAATAAGATACTACCATCCTTGTTTCATTTAAAGAAATGTGTCTCGAGAGCAAATGTTCCCGAATCAATTAACCTCGCTCGATTCTAGAAATATGAGAATCGATACGAGCAGCTTTTTTCAGTCTATAATATGAATGTCGTCTCGTCTCTCTGATTTAAACCACGATTTCATGTTCTGATGACTTGGTTGCCTATTTCCTAAAATAAATTGAAAACAAAATTTATTCTTGTCTCTGAATTTTTTTTTCATCGTTCTTCACCAAACACATTCATACCGAAATGTCATGAAACTTCACAATAGCTAATTTCACCCGTCAAGTGCCAATTACGTAATAAATCTCGTAGTATCATCACTTAACCGTTCGACTTTCGTTGTCGATATCAAAAGCTCGATGAGCTTGAAGCCCGTCCCAAACATCGCTCGCGTCAACACGTTATTATACAGCCAAGTAATCACACTCGCCAACGAATACCTAATTCCATCATCGTTTTATTAATTATGAATGTATAATTTTCTGTAGGAGGCAAATTGCGCGCCAATTAACTTCCATTGAAATATTGATTTCCCGTCAGGTTCTATTGGAGCTTCACGAAATTGTTCCAAAATATTAATGTAGAGGTTACAAGGCTGATTATGAAAATCAGACGGTTAATTGGTGATTTTTTTGTACTTTCATTCAAATCATGTTCAACAATTTACAGAAAATAGTGAAAAAATGTATAAATATGATCATAAATCTGAATGATTGTAGTACACTTTTCTGAAAATCAAGTTTCCCAATGGAAATTTTTACCAAAGACAATTTTCCCGAAAAATTCAATTCCCAAAGAAACATTTTCATAAAGTATATTTATTCCAAAGTACATTTTTCCCAAAATATATTTTTTTAGGATATCTCTTTGTAAATTTAATTGATTTGATTTTATTAACTCAATAAATTATATTATCATTAATAAAAATTTTGGAACATACATTTTTCATAATAATTTCACATTCAGATTTTTAAACTCAAAATTTCCCATCATATAAGAATATTTCAGTAAATTTTTCGTAAATGAAAAATTATTGGAAAAATTATCATTGAAAAATCGAATGAACATTGATAAAAATGTATTCATTGTTATTAAAATTTCCCCAGTAAATAAAATAAATCACTGTAAAATAAGGCTTGAAATGACTCAAGATACAAAATAAATATTTTTCGATTCCAGGGTCCAAAATATCAAATTATCAGTTACTACAGTTACAGTAATATGTAACATGAACTTTTCAGCATAATTTCCCAATTCAATCTTTTTCCAAATCATAATTAATTTACATGTCTTCAAATTTTTTTTTACAATTCGAAATTCCCAGTGAGAAGATAATATTCATGCAAACATTATCAATTCCCAGTCAATTTTTCAGGAATCAAAAATTATTGAAAAAATCATCAGTAAAAAAAAGACTGGAAATGAATGAAAAAGTTTGTATCATTATAAAAATTTCCCTCGTTAATAAAATGAGACTCGAAATGACTCAAAATACTTTATTTTTAATTCCAGGGTCCCAAAAATTATATCAACTGAAAATAAATAAAAACGTCTGTATCATTATAGAAATTTCCCTCTTCAATAAAATGTGTATTTGTAAAATAAAAATCGAAATAATTCAAAATACTTCATTTTTCATGCCGGGGTCCAAAAAATTATATTATTAGTAACGAAAATTTTGAAACAAGATAAGCTTCATGCAAACAGTTTTTTCAATTTTCAGTTAATTTAAAAAAAAACTGTCAGTATAAAAACGAATGGAAATACATAAAAACGTCTGTATCATTATATAAATTTTTCTCGTCAAAAAAATTAGTATCTGTAAAATGAGACTCTAAAAATGACTCAAAGTACCAAAGTACTTTATTTTTGATTTAATAATCCAAAATATTACATTATCAGTAATGAAAATTCTGAAATGAATGCAAACATTATTATCAATTCTCGATTAATTTTTTATAAATAAAAGTTAGCAGTGAAAAATCAAATGCAAATATATATCTGTATCATTATTGTAATTTTCTTATTGTAATTTTCTTATTGAAATCATCAAATTTATATTTATTATTGTAGAATAGTAATTTTTATTGTATAATAATAATATCTCAATAATGAAATATGTAATAAATTTTATCATCATTGTAGTTATTGAAATTTCATTGTTTTTTACATACATTTAATGAATAAATATTTATTTATATTAAAAAATTAGAATAAAATTGTCATTTATTTGTTTTAAACCAATTTGCGTTTGAAAAAAATCAAAATATTATAATTATATAATCATAATAATAATAATAATAATAATAATAATAATAATAATAATAATAATAATAATAATAATAATAATAATAATGACAATTAAAAATGTAATTATTAATAATAATAGTACTACAATAAATAAAATAATTATAAAATTAAAATATTTTTTTTATAAAAATGTTAATATGAATATGATCTTAATTATCAGAATCGACATATTCTCATTTAACCATTAACGTAAAAACTTTTTTCTACCTTTTTGGAGACGAACAGGAAAAAGTTGAGACAAAGTATACTTAGCTCTACTGAAACTTGTTAGCCGAGAGTCTGTTGCACAAAAAAATTTACAGAGAGTCTCTGTTCAAGCATAATTTTTTTCTGTGTTTTTACCGCAAGTACATTCTTTTAAATGATAAAAGAATATGGATTTTTTTTTTGAAGAACTGTTTGATATGAGGAAATCTGTCATGGAAAATTTCATGCGAACGGGACGTCATGTGAATGTCGAAATGTGCGAGATTTGCTCGTGCAGGAAAATAAACATAATCTCTCGAAATTGTCATATGTCAGATTTTTGTGAGTTATGGATTTCCTCTGATTCGCGAAAAAGTCAAGGATTTTCGTTTGATTTTTCCCTTGGTAAATTAAACAAATATTTTTTCAGTGCATGCAATTTTACATAGTTTTTTTATTTTTTATTTTTAAATAATAAATTTTTCTAATTTCTTAATACACTTATTAAGATGATATAAGGACGATTTCATGACTCCAAATTCATTCGAGTTCCAAAATTGAACACACTGAATATAAATTAATCGAATCTGTACTAGAATTCCATAACTAGCCCGAACTTGCTATTATCGAATGACATTTTCCACGATTCAAGGTTCTTCAACGAAGTAGAATTACTCGCGCTGACGTAACGAAAATGATTTTGTAAGATGAAGGCCAAGGAGGCTGGAAAACGATCTCTCGTTATAGCAGCAAACCTCACGTACGAACCTATTTATAAAGTGCCAGTTTTCGTTTCTTTTTTTTCTTCGCGCTTTCACGATTAGCTCGGAAAATAAAATAAACGCTTGGCAATCACACCAGGCATTTCAGTTACATAAAATATTCGACGACTTCGCCAATTTAAATATTCGTTATTACATAAATTGCCCCACGAATTCTATAATGAATTATGCAAATTCCCCCTCTGGATTACGTTTTCTCCTTCTTCTGTCTACGGAATTTCAGCTACTCCGCAATTTTTGCACCTTATACAACTCCAGCCGTCAAATTCCATTAAGATTATATGGGGACCCGAGCCGGAGATTATTTTTTGCGAGCGAAATGTGCGAAATTGCGGGGTTGGGAAGTTATTTGATGCAAGCGATCTGAGTTGCGCGAAAAATTTGATGTTGATTGTTTATTCGTAGTTGGTAAATGTTTTTCAAGTTATTCGGCACTTTTAAATTTAATGGAAATTATTGCTACATGCTTACTTTAAATTATTGCTAAATTGGATTTAATTGAACTTTTTTTAAGAGTTGACTATTTTTGTTATAAATAATCAAATAAACTTTTATAAAATAAAACTTTAGTTCAACATAAAAAGAGAAAACTGACTTTCCTTGTAAAAAAAAATAAAAATAAAAATTTCGCGAAAGGCAAGCGTCCGTTTAAATGAAGCGAGAACATCAGCAACTTCGGCATGGTTGATTTAATGAAGTGCTTCTCTCTTTTCTAGGGTTGACGGGAGGTGGATGGCGAAATTGCTCGCTTCCTAGTTGAAAAGCCTCGGATTATATAGACAGAGCACCGGGAACGCGCGCGATAGTTGGGTAATTCGTTCTTCGTCGCATGAAATTAGCGAACGCGATGCTATCGTTGGGTGAAAGAGAACGGTAAAAAATCTCGCGTCAAGGCTGCCATATAAACAATCGGCTTCCCTGCGTTTCGCAATATTAATCAAAACGATTCCGCGATGCGCTCCTTTTCCGGATTTTCCAATAAATATGCGAGTACACATTGATTATTGCTTCAATTAACTTATTCATGGGAGTTACGAGTAGAGAAAGTTTTTTGTTGAATAGCCTGAATCATGAATGAAAATTAAAATGATGAAGAAAATAATTATATTCAGTCAAATGTGTAATTTTGACCTTTATAAAAATTGTGTGGCTTATTTTGGCTCAGTTTACCTGCAGCCATCAACTGCCTGAAATTCATTAAAAACTATAGGAGTTTGAAAAATAGTTTTTTTCATTAAAAAAAAATCATTTTTCATTATTTTTACTATTCTTTTTTTCTTTTATTGTATTTTTTGAAATTCAAAATCAATTAGAAATAATTAAAATGTCAGGCCTTCAGACAAGAAGTATGTTTTTTGTAGGAAGGTAACCCTGTATTTTGTCCACTTGGATAAATAAACAAATAAATATATAAAGTTTATTCATGATTTGGAAAGGTTTTATCGATCTAATAGTTGATGTTTTAATCCTTGAACGCATTGGATTTCTACTTACTTAAGATCAAATTAGAATCATGTGTGCATTTTTTTTGTCATAATATTTTACAGTGTTTTCTGTTTTTGATAAATAGAACAACGAGAATTAAAAAAATTATTTAAATAAATTTCATTTATCGTCACCCAACGAAATTTCACGGTATGGAATTTTTCCACTGTATTCATAGAAGAAAGAAAAATCGCGCGTTTGTTCCAGATTACACGGCAGAAGTGGAATGAACACATCGTTATATTTACACTCACTTTTTCTTACGTTTTATATGAAAAAGTAATTTACATACATGAAGTATATTGTTTTATCATGGAAATAGCTAGTTCTACATTTTTCTTGTATGAACGATTCGATAACTTTTGTAGTAAGAAAAATCACATATAAAATATGTTGATTGTAAATAATTGCAATGATATTCATTTTCGTTATTATCAATAAAAACTTTTTAAGTATTGTTTTAATTGAAATTTATGAATGACACTAAATCGTAACAGAAAATTAATTTTTTTCCACAGTGAGACTTCCAATAATTTACTTAATTACTTACTTAATTAGTTACTTCTCCTAGTTTTTAGACTTTTGCAAAAGTTGTACACAATAATATTTTATAATAATAATAAACAGCAAAAATTTTAAGTCTTCTCAAATTTCCAGAAAAAGCAAAGTTTTTTTAATATTTGCGATTTTCACTTAGTAATAAATTGACCCTCATAATGTACTAGATTTTTAAACAAACATCGAATATCATCTAATTCCCAAACTATGATTTCTTAAAGTGTTCAAATTTTTTAAATTCCTTAAAAAAAATAATCGTAATAATTATAAGTTTGATATGAATGCAAAATAGGAAAATGCAAAACTGAAAATTCATAATTAAATTTTCGTTGACATTGTCAATGAACAAAATCCTGAAAGACATTTTTAAAACTGACGCTTTCAATATCTGACAGTAAAAAAAAAATTTGTCATATAACCTTTCCATTTTATAAAAGCTCCTACAAATTTTACTCGGTGTTTCCGAATTTTTCGTCTGTAAAAACTGAGTAAATTAAGTCATCCAAATTGATTCATCATTTTTACACAATTTGTATTGGTTTCATTCTATTTTCACACGAAATAAAAATGATTTGCTGTGTCAGCAAAAAGACGTGCTGTTTCAACACGATTTGTTATAACGAATTTTTTTTTTGCAGCAGTTGCCTATTTTTGTGTTGCCTGAATATTAGAAAAAAAAATTTGTTGAGGCAACAAAAAAATTCATCGAAAAATCGATTTGATGGCTCAAACAGACGTTTGTAAAACATGAAGTTGCAACTTTTTCTGTCTCTTACTAGTGTCTCTTTTGCTCTTAACCGCTTATATTTAATTCAATATAATAAATTTTTATTTTATATAAAAAATTTCATCAGAATCTTACAAATTTTGTTTCAGTCGAAAGAATTTATGTTTCTTCAAGCTTCAACGTGTTTTTACAAACTAAAAATATTTTACAGTCAAAAAATTAAAAACTTAAAAACATATTAACGTAAACAAAATTGATTTTTCAGTGCAATTTACCACTCAAAATATTATTCGTTCTGCCAAGTTATGCTGTAACAACATATTCTTTTTACAGATAAAACAAATCCTTTTTTTCTGTGCAAAACTAAAAAAAAAATCGAGTCAAACGGCGAAACACCGACTACAAACGTAATCCTACACTACGTGAATTGTTAACGAAATTTCGCTAAGTCACTCAGGATAATTTTTCTTAGTGTACATAATTCAGTGAATGACTTCATTCACTTAAGATCCCGTCGTAAAGCGTGAACTTAACGTCGTGTCCAATTTTTGAATTGAAGCAACGCGGTTCGTTGCGCGTGCGTCGCTCCGACGGACGTTATTATTGCTCTGTTTCTCGGAAAACATCTCAGGCGTTTAATTGAGTTAATGTAACGAAATATTAGAGTCACGTGTCAGATCGTGAATGAAGCTAACTCGGGGAACCTGGAAAGAGTCCAGGCGACATAACGTGGACGCGGAGATGCATTTACGTGGGGCGAAATGTTGTTAAAGGCGTGGAAGGTCTTTCTTTGGCTTCTGAAAAACTTCGTGACTTACTTAACTCACTCTAATTCACGCCATGTGTAAACGCACAGGTCGTTTCGCGCAAGCTTAATGTATTAAGAACAGTCGCAAAAGTTTTCATGTTACATTTATGTTAGAGAGTTATAGAGACATTAATAAAACTTTAGAGTTTGTTTACTGCTTTTGTTTTTTGTGTTTTAATATAATTTAAAATATCTTTATTTTATTTATATTCAAATTTGTATTTATATTCAAACTATCTTCAAAATGAATATGTTTTGGTATTATAATGAAAAATGAATGAACACATTTAAATGAAAAAACTGTAGAACATTGTATGCACTGAAAAAATATTTGTTTAATTTATTAAGTCAGAGTGAATTTCTTTCAGTGTTGCGCATCTGAGAACGTTTGGAAATCCTTTCTAAAAACATTCGACTCGAGTGTAAAAAGCAAGGCAGACTCTGGCACCAAAGGTAGTGGCAGCACGTGAGTCAAGTGCCGGAGGAAGATGAAAATATGAGACGATGACGAGGACGTCGGGTCTCGAGAGGGGTCGGGTCGGGACTCGGGATCTGGCCGGCTGCTCGGTCAATATCGCCGAGCCTACATTTTTCAACCAAGCACCAAGGCGGCGCACTAAAAGCCGGCTGTACACGAAAGCGCGACACGAATTTTAACTGCGACTTTTACCCAGTCGCCCATTCATCCCTTCCTCCTTTCCCCTTCCATCATCTACTGAATTATGCAAGAGTTGAAACAATCTTTCAGTTTTGGGGATTTCACACTAAACCGAGACTTGCTTGTATCAGATCAAAACGTTGAAAATTAAAAAACCGATCGTGTCCTTGCATAAGCGTGGACAGAAAATATTTTAGGGAAGAGTTTCTCAAAAAGTATAATTTTAATACATTTCAAAAAAGAATATAACAAAAAAGGATTTGAGTTTTTCATAGATCTTCGGAATTTTTAGGTTTTATTTATTTTTAATTTTTTTTTATTGTCTGGTATACTTATCGAGTTGAATAATGATATAGTATTGGAAATTTTCAGAATTTCAATTATTTCGACTGATTTTTCCAAACCTTTTTTTTCTTAAATAGATTTTCTGCACATTATAATTTATATATTTTTCAGTACAGATACAATTGAAATATTATTCTGTTATGCAAATGGTTTTTTCCATACGTTATTTGAATCATATGTTCTAGAATACAAAGTTTTAGAAAATTTTTATAAATTATCTCCATATAGTTTTCAAGTATTATAAGTTTTTTAAAATTACTTGCAGTTTTTTTTTTACGATTAATAATATTGATAATATTATAATATCATATTTGAAGATTTCTCGGAAAATAGCATCGACATTAATTTTGAGTATTTCAGTATTTCTCTAATTTTTCTAATATTTTTTATTATTATTCGAATTCTGTATCTTTTAATTTTTTTGTTTTTGTTTTGGATTTCTTGTATGTCTATGAATTTTTATATAAGCTTTTTAGAATTTGATGCTCTAGAATTCGAAATTCTATAGATCATATGTATTTTTCTGATCTGTCAAGAACTAGTTCCCACATATAATTTTATTACTTTAAGTATTTAATCAGTGTTGTTATGATTTGAATCATTTTCTATTAATTTTTAATAAATATCATTAATAGTTATTTGTTAAAGAATTAGTTTTTTCATATTGTAAAAAAAATTCTTTTTTTTTGCCCCACTATTGTTTTGTTGTTAATTATCAGATTTCACACGTAAAATGTCCAATTCCACAATTTTCTTATTTCATGAAAAGATTTGACAAAAATTGAAATCAAAAGGACATTAAACTTTAGATGTTTTTAAACTTTAGTCTTCTTAGTTATTTTGTTGGACTTCTTTCAAAATAACGATTTGGAGAAAAGCAAAAGTCTTCAATTTCAAATCTATTCCAATGATATTTCCGAAATATATCCACAGTTAATGGATATTATTCTACATTCTAATTTTAACATTTCCACAAACGAAGATATTGAAATTTATAATGCTCAATTTTAAAATATGGATAATAAAAAAAAATACTGGCTTCTGCCACAAATTACATATATTTATATTTATGATAGCCATGAATGCATTTATAAGAATTTGTTGTTAATTGAGATAAAAAATTGTACATCAACCAACTTACGTTGAAAAAAAAAAATTTTTATATGCTAGTGAAAAAATATATAAAAAATTAAAATGTCATAGCAGAATCAAATTGAAATCATTACTTGAAAACTCAAAACTACTAAATTGTTGACATCTTCAAATTTTCCAATACAATCACACGTATGAAAAAAAATTTTTTTTTCTTTTTTGCATTCTCAAATTACAAAAACATTATTCAAAATGGCCTTTCTCAAAAAAAAAAAAAATCTTGAGACAATCTATTATGTTTCATAAAAAACCTAAAAATTAATTGTGTTATCAAGTACACAAAAATTGTATCAATATTGTAAGCCGAAAATAGAAAAAAAGTAAAGTACGCAACGAGTAAATTCACAAAACGAGTCGTTACCGGATCGGATTAATTGCATAGCTCGGGAAAAACAATCGATAGACGTCTTGGGATGAAAACAAAACCATCCCAGAAGCGTCGTTATTGCATGCAAGGCACAGTGAAGCTTACCCCGCTTCATCGTCCAATCGGAGCACGGCTCAAATTACGAATATATCGTGACCCTCAATGAAATTCTTCGAGAAGATTCGAGAAGCATGCCTGAGCAAGAGGAAAAGTGCGAATCTATTTACACCTTTTTCTCAAGTGAATTTTCCATGATTGAAGTTTTTTCATTTAGAGCCTTGCAATCCGCATTACACTGAAAAACCGATTAGTTTGGCTCAAACAAATAATTATTCGTTATTTGTTAAACCAAGCATGAGGTTCACTTTAATAAATTTTTAGTTTATACAAACAAGATTTTTCAGATTCTGACAAATGCTAATTTGAATTTGTTTGTTGGAAATAAAAATGTATTTATGTGTACTCAATTGGAATTTCAGTATAAATTTGCAACAACAAAAATATCGTTGTTAAAAAAACTTCCCATTGTTTTTCGATAGTTCGGAAATTACTGTCATTTGTTAAATAAACAACAGAAAGAAATTTTAAGTGCTACAAAACATTTATTTATTGACTCTTCAATTGGTCCATATCCCACACAATGAATTGGTTGCTGAAACGAAACTTTTTCTTCTAAATAAAACCTTTGATAAATTATTATGACTTTTCTACACTAGCCAAGTAATGTACTATTTCCTGACAATTTTCTCTGATCATAAGAATTCTCCGACGAGTGAATATTTCATCATGTATTGAATTTTGTAGTTTACGAACAAACCGTGGATGACTCATATCTCGCGAGTGTTAAGTCACGGGTTTCTGGCATGCAGACATTTAACTTCAACGGCGTACAAGACGCGAAACTTATCAAACCGGAAACATTATTGTACAAATAAGCGTCACATTTGGCCGTCTTGAATATTTATCAAACGTTATTGTCGCTTTCTGTTGATATCGAAACTGCTACGTGCCATTTCTGCGAGACAGTATTATTGTCACTTTCTCTCTCCCTCCCCCCCTCTCTCTCTTTCTCACGTGCACGTGCTCTCTCTATTTCACTCTCACTCTCGCTCTCTCTCTCGCTCAGTATGCGTGTTAGATAATACATAAACCCCCGGTCATTGTTGGTCGCGGGAAATTAATCGTATCTTATCCGAGTCCGAGTTATGGCTGGCTAATAAAACCCTGACTTTACCCTTTAGCGCTTTATTTGCGCAAAGTGCACGGGTAACCGAATAAATCAGCCTTCTTGTTATGATTTTTTATCCTTTTTTTCTGATAAAGAACGAAATATCAAAGATTAATTTTGATTAGTGAGGGTCGTTGAAGGTAATGAATTATTGTAGGGGAAGGGGAGAAAAACATTTTTAACTTTTTAGAAGAAATAAGTAATTATAATTGTAGGGGTAAGAAACATGAATTCAAATTTAATTTTTTAGGTTAGGGTGAGTACGACACAAATTTTTGTGTCTTAGCAGGAAGGTTATAGACATATTGTGAAAAAATTATATTATTTTTAATTACTTTTGCATGAAAGAAAAATCGGAATATTGCACATCATTTATAAGAAATAAAACGCGTACATTATGCTATTCATTTTTTAAATGAAACTTTTACAATTATTTGCTATCGAAATATCGTAATTTTATTATGAACTATCAAAAAATTATCTACCAACAAAATTAAAAAAAGTCTTTATCGCATATTAATTGCTAGAAAAAACACTAATAATACAATTCTATAATAAAGAAAAATGAATCGATTCCTTCATCCGCAAATAAATTGAAAATTCAAAATTTAGATGACAATTTAACACCGAACCTGAGTTTCCTCTCGATTTCAATACAATGCAAATATTTATAAAAAGAAACGCCGTGAAAAAATTTCCAGTATTTCAACATATATATACGATAAGCACTAACAAAACGAAAATATTTAAAAAATTCAGTGTCTATACCCGATGATTCAATTTAAAAGCGAGAGTACAAACACAGGTTCGGAGAAAACGGTGACATCATATTTGCGCAGTCTTATGATGTCACTGCGATTTTCTTGTCGTTTCTAAGGCGAAGTTGATACCATTTTACATGGCAGTTTAAACTGAATATCATTTTTCATACAGTGAGTAAAGTAAAAATTGTTCTGATCATGACCCCATTGCACATGTGAGCCAAATCTTATCCTCTTCGGAAGTTTTCTACAATATTCCACGCTAAAATGAATCAAATTATTATCGATTTGATTTTCCATTTTGCTGTTTATATGGATAAATAGGCATTATGAAAGAATGGTTTGGAAAAATAATAAGTAAGCAAAAGCTACGAAATTTTTCAAAATAATCCTAAATTAGAATCCATTGCATTAACGCGTTTTGGTCAGAATGCTCATTCATCCATACATACAGCCAAATAAACAATCTAATGCTCAATCATTTCCTTTTTTTCATTTTCCAACGGTAGGACCAGTTCCAAACCTTCATTTCAACAAAATCATTAAACCTGTCGTCACGTGACAAGCCTTCGAACATCACGAAAAATCGTGAAATGGCGCGACCTAATAATCGAAAATACCATCAAAACCATTACGTGAAGAAAGCTTGAGTCCGAGACAACTCGCTCGAGGTCCGATGGAACAGCGAAATGCCATCGCGGCCCCGACAATTTATACCTTTGTTTTCGACGTTCCGCGGATTAGCATACCACCTTGGGAATCGGAAAAAAAATATGGAGGGGGAAAACGTCTCCCGGGCTCGCGAAATTGGCAACATCGCACGGGGACAAAGAGAATCCAGGGACAAAGGCAAAACTCTCCGAAAAATCGCGCAGGTAGCCTCAAGGGAACACCTGTTCGACGAGTAGGGCGTCTCTCTCCAACTCTGCCCTCCTCGTCATGCGCCTCCAGAAACGCATTTTTTCATGAAAACATCGGCCAACGGCCGCGACCACGTTTTCGCATTTTCCCTCCCACTCAACAGGGTAAACAAAGACGAACGAAGGGCAAGTTCTCTATTTCCTCGTTCAAGGTGACCTTGAGTCTTACCAGAATCGATCAATTTTTTTTTCATACTGATATTTCATAAAAAACAAAATTACCAAAAACGTGGTAGGCAGCTAGCTGGATATCCAAAGTATCCAATATCAACTCACTTTGAAAATTCACAAACTTTTGGCACGGTTTTACAAAGCCAAGGGGGAGCCACCGTCGAACAATAGGCGCACAACACGTCGCGAAAAAGACGCCGGTCGCAACGGCGTTTTTTTTCACCGGGTGAAATACGTTGATAATCGAGGCAGGAAAAACGCAGGAAGCGGCAACGAGCGGTGCTTGGGCGTGTGGGCGCGGATTTACGCGACGCGGAACTCGCCGGATGAAAGAAACAGGCGCACACGCGGTTTGCAGGTTATGACGCACACGCGGCAACACGCGCGTCAACGGGTTAACTGTCGGATGCACGCGGCGCGAAAATGCTTTTCCTGAAGCTACTTGGCCGGAACGGAAGGAAAATAAAGAACGCACATACACACACGACGCGAAATAGATCCGGCTAAGTTGTAGGCACGCCACGAGTTGAGTAGTAGAGAAACGACGCTAAAACTTGGCCACAAGTCGAGTTGCGGGCAGCTGGGGTGGGAGGTGGGATCCCGGGGTGGGTCTGGGAAGGGGAGACTGGGGAAGCAACCTCGAGAGAGCCGCTAAGGAGAAAAGAGGAGGACGAGCGGTGGAAGGGCGGCCACCTGGAGGGAGATGAATGCGTATCCGTGCATTATATACACGGTGGGACGTAAATTAACGGACCTCTGTAGGCCTGCATCTGCTCTTTTTTGCCCTCTCGAAACTTCGATTCTAACGTGTATTCTCAGTGCTGGGATAGCGACGACCTTGTCTACGAACTTAGAAGGGGAAAGTCAGCCCTTGGATGTAAAACTAAGGGAAACATCACTGAAAGAAACGTTTATTCCCATCAAATAAGATTCGTTAATAGATAATAAATCTCATATTTGAATACGAGCAAATAAATATTTTTGTTGGTCAAAGAAGTTACTTCTTTGAGCCATTGCTTTGCTTCAAATGCATCATTTGTTGACAGACAAGAAATCTGTCTTTGGTCAAGAAAGTGATTTCCTAACTATCAATAAATCTGTATTTCATTTCCAGACTAAAAATAATTACATATGAATTTTATTAAGTTTAAGTTGTAATCTTTTTGTCCAAAAACAGCATTACCAAATGCTCAAAACGCTTCTTTTTCTATAACGAAAAAATTCAAGTGCAAATAATCTGCTTTTTTTGAAAAACTTACCAATAAGTTTCTCGGGCGAAAATCTGAGTTCCCACAATTAGATTATTTCACTAAAGTCCATTTTTTAACACTAAAATTGCACACTCCAGTACACTTTGAAATTTTTTTCTGTTTTTTTTTTTTTTTTTTTTTTTTTTTTTTTTTTTTTTTTTTTTTTTTTTTTTTTTTTTTTTTTTTTTTTTTTTTTTTTTTTTTTTTTTAACTGTTAACAAACCGATGTTTCAGGGAAAAAAATTTTTGTTTCACACGAAGTGTGAAGATTTGAGTATAATAAATGGGTGAATCATGAGTCACCATTCTAATAATTTTATCGAAATTATCAGTGTTTTACTAAAAAATATTCAAGATTTCAAAGGAATCAATAAATTATTTCAATCGAAATTTGGTATTACTTGAACGAACTACTAGAATAGTTTTTGGACGGAAAATTTCTTAAAAGTTGATATATCTTCCTGAAAAATGCCAAATTCAGCAGTATATTTGTAGTAAATGAACGTTTCTTTCAGTGCATGAGACAGGGAAAAAATTAGCATAAGAAAATTATACTGTGGGACACTATCTTCAATATTATTTCTGTAAATAGTAAAAAAAAAGTTCTTATTAGAGAAAAATATTATTACTTTTTGCAAAAGTTCAAAGATCAAATGGAAAAGTATTTTTGGAGAACACAATATTTAAATCATTGGAAAAATTGATTATTAATTCAATACTAATTTCAAATTGGATAAAATTATATGAGAGTGAATTGAAAAAAATTATCTTATATAAGTAATACTCATGTAATTGAAGTGTTAGTACTTCAATGCTGGGATAGCATTATTGACCTTGTCTACGAACTTGGATGGGGAAAGTGTGTCCTTGGATGTAAAACTAAGGGAAACACATGAGACAGGGAAAAAGTTGGGATAGGAAAGCTATATTGTGGGACATTATTCTCAACAATTACTTGCAAATAATTAAATGAACCATATTTTTCGTAATATGAAAGTTATATTATCTGTTGTTGAAAATTTGAAACATACAAATTAAGAAGAATTTTTGTAAAATATAACAGTAAGATTATGAATAAAATCGGTAGTACATCAAATATGATGCTTGTTTCAAGTTTATTGAAATTAAATTGGAATATATTATAATTTATTATTTGAGATTCAGTGCTTCAATGCTGGAATTGCAGTATGACCTTGTCTACGAACTTGGATGTAAAACTGAGGAATTCTCTTCCAAAAGAAGCAGGGAAAAATTGTGTTGGAAAAACTACACTGTGAGGCATTATTTTCGATATTGACTCAAAAAAAAGTCAAAAAATAGTAGATTGTGTACCAAGGCCGTAAAGTAGGCTTTTATCGTACAGGCAGAATTTTTAGTTCGGAACGAGCACGGACGTGGTTTTCAATACTTGACTCGTACTTTACTTTACTTAACTGTACGACAGAAGCCTACTTTGCGGCCTTGGTACACAATCTACTGTTTTGAGTTTGAGTTTTGTAAAAATTGGCAGAATTCTTTTCGACTCAGAAAATATGTAGAAAATTTGGTTTAAGTTTGATCTTTGGTGTCAACCCTCAATTTTCTGGACAGCGAATTTATTGTTTAGATTTTTCATCTAAATTTTTGTTCAATTTTAAGTTTTTCAAAAAATTGCAACGGAAAAATCGCCTTAGAATTTCATGAAGAATCCATGGTTTAAACGATTTCCGCGAACTGTAAAACACACTGTATAAATAATCATATAATATATAATATAATAAATTACATTTACAGAATGTTTTCACATACTCTTAAATCACTATAATTACACAACTGGGTGAATATCGAAACGGTATAACCTTGAAAATCATAGAGACACAGAAAAGTGGAAACATTACAAAGCTGTTTAAAATTTCATTAAGTTTACTGAAACTTAAAAGCTTTTTTAATCGACAATCAATCACTTTCCGTTTGTCAGCCAACTCATCGCCAAATGATATTTGAGTTTTTAATTTCAGTTTTTTCCCAAGCCTATTTATCTACATAGATTATGATAATATTGGAATACTCAATTATCGATTCAAGTCATTTATCGAAAAGTATTTTTAGAATCGTCGGATATAGAATTTCACGAAATCCAGAAGTTAAAAAAATAAACGACGATAATCCTAAAATTCTGTGGAATTACATTTTTTTGAATGGCAATTTTTGTACACTAAAAGATATCGATTTTATCAATAATTAGGAAGTTGCATGGAAAAAAAACGAGTTTGGCGACATACGTATCAATTATTTTCGAACAAAAATCGATACGTATTTTTTTGTATCTTTTGAAAATGACTATTTTCTTATGATATGTAAATTTTTAATTTCGTATACATAGATATACTAAGCATGCAAATGATGTCATGTAACACAGTCCGAAAAAAAAAAATGGCAAGGAAGTTTTTTCAGAATCATGTAGCGTAAGGTATCAATAAACCATCCCTAAGAGGTTTTTGCTGGTTTGGTTCGCGTTTTCGA
>JAPYZL010188120.1:0-12025 GCA_030522825.1 Platygaster orseoliae
GGTCTCGAGAGTTTGCTTTGATTCTTTCAATCGCTCGTCCTGTAAAGTTTTCTTTTTGGATAGTAGGTCCCTTTTCTCAGATCGTGTCACATATAAATAAATTCTAGTTTTTTTTTTTAATCATCACGAGTATAAAACGATTTCTCAAATTTATTTTTACGACGTTATCCTTACCAAAAATTTATAATTATAATTCTTCTGCAGCCAGGATTGTTGTTATTTTTGAGTTAATGTTATAAAGAAGCCTGAATTCTATAAAATTTTGAGAACTAACAGAAAATAATTTTCTACGTCCTTAAGAGTTTAGAAATATGTTTTTGATGACTTTCGGCTATTTTATTATTTTTTTATTCTAATTTTTATCGATTAATTCATTTTTATAACCATTATTATTCAGTCGACGCAATATTTTGTCACTTTTTTGTTTTTTTATCGATCGTAAAATTCTTAATTTCCATTTTCTTTCATTTTCACATGAAAAAATAATTTATTTTAATTGAGTTTCGAGAGGTGTTCGAGCCCTTAAAGTCCACCTTTGCCTACGCGTCTGGCCAACTCTCGTGCAAATACGTGACCAATGAAAAAACTTCTTTTTCCGCAATTCCCGACGATATTGAAACCAACGGGGTCCAAATAATTTAACCGAACGCGTGAATAAGAGAAAGTATATTCGTCCTGGAAATAGCCTCTCACATTCTGAAAGGCTAATTCAAGACGTCATAAATCAGGTTAGAAAGTGGCCGGGTCGTGAAGATTCGATGACCGTCTGGCGAAAGCGAGACCTCAAGTAGAGAATATCAACCAATCTGGTGGGCGATAAAAGTGGAATTTGCATTCGCTGACGTCACGTCTCGGCATTTCTCGACCCAGAAAAAGGGAGCGTGAGCTATTCCCGATTATTTCGACGAGATTGACCCGCGGGAAGGCGCCCCTTTTGCCATTCACCGGTGTCTTTGTCAAAGTTCCCGAGCCCGCATTACGAAAAGTGCTGTCACCCCTTCTCGAGCTCGGTCGCTTTTCGAAGCGTTTAAAGGCTTCGAAATGTGAAACGCTTTGATTGTAGGAATTTGTCTAGTGGGACGCTGAGACGAAGGCAAATTGACAGAGCGTTATTGAACACCTTTGTATCGAAAGATCCGACTCTTTTCGATAATTGCTGAAGGCGACGTTGGAGGATCATGGTGATTTCTGACAATTCAATACTGCGAAATGAATTGAGTTTTGACAAATTCGCAGAAATTCGTTTCTGTCATAGAGTACTATCAAAACTTTATGAAAATTTGGGTAACTTATAATATTAAAGATTAACTGATTTTTTTCGTCAATATTTTTTAAACTTTGACATTTTTTAAGTATATTATTAATGCACTGTATCTGATATGATAGAACCTTTATCATGCGCAGTAGCTGATTCGCAAGTTAAATAAAGTACCTACGTGAACATAATAATTAAATAACACAATAATTTAAATATTGATGCACCTGATCTTTTACAGCATTTTTTCCTGATGATATTGTTCACGTTTTATGAAATAACAAATTATCTGAACTTTCAGAGAAATTTCATAGTTTTCTATGAAAGTTCTACAAAATTTCTATGACAGTGATTTTACATACTAGGAACTCACAGTTTTTTTATATTTATTTTGTTCCCGTAATTAGACTTTGTGATGACTCCTGACTGGAAAATCAATGAATTTCTGTTAGCAGAGGCGTCAACGGAAAAAATTTTTGGGAGAAAAAAAAACGGAACTCTGGTTACGTAGGTACGATTTTTCAATTCTTGAAATTTCAGGATTTCAAAATTTAACAACTTTTGGACTCCAGAGTCGCACATTTTTATATATGTAATTATTATAATGAAATTCGATTTTGTTTTATAATACTTTTCGTATTTTTCATATTTCCTTAGTATTTATGCAACTTGAAAAGTTTTTCGCTGTAATTTTTTATTTCTATAGGAACAGCTGTGTAGAACTAGATTCTCTAGAAATCTGAACTTTAGAATTTTTCTATTGTAATAGATTTTTAAAAAGTTTCGACTATACGAATTTTAGGTATTTTTTAGGTTTCAAAAATTTACGTATTCCATGTTATTTAGAAAACGTTATGCTTTCTGACGCGTTTATACATTTCTAGAATTTCTATGGACCTCTCTATAAATTTGTAGAACTTGATGCTATAACATAAAAAATTTTCATGGTTTGAATCATTTTATTTATTAAAAAAAAACATTATCTATTACATTTACGAGTACTTTTTTTCGTGTTTTCAAGGTTTTACTCTAAAAATTCGCCATTTTATTACTATTTTTAAATTGTATCTTTTATTTCGAATGATTTCATTTGTAAATAAGTGAAAATTGATAATTAAATATATTATTCGTAAATTAATCAATGGAAAAGTTTGAATTAAGTTTAAATAACTTTTATGGATATGTTCGTAAATTGCCTTATAAAGAAAATAGAATAATTGAGTTAAAATCGACTAGTAAACATTTCAGCAAAAGTACTGTCGGGGAAATTGCTTCCAGGAAATGACCAAATGTCGTTTGAAATATTATATCAATAATAATTTGATTCTGATGAGTCACAATTATCAAGAAAGATGCATTTTAAAATATTACAGCTTTATATAGATACAAAATTCTGGAAGACCTTTTCAGTTAAATTTAATAATTTGCAAAATTCCTTTAGAAGCACTTATTACACATAATAAATGTTTGGTTCGAACAACCATTCATTTACTAAGGTATGAACCAACTGCATTTTTGGATATGACAACAAAAAATATTCATTACAACGACCAAGATAAAATTTTCATAACGAAAACTATAGTTGAAATAACAAAAACTTTGGATGGTCTACATTTTACTAAATGATTTGGTTTGTCTTTCCCTTAAACAGTACAGATAATTTGTGACCTTTGCAATGTTTCTATTACAACGTTTCAAGCATATTATAAGGTCATAATGAAGTTTCCATATGGAAACTCCAATCAATCAACTCCGTTTAAAGAAGTTCGTGGGATGAGTTCTAATTTTTTTCCATTGGGCCAATAAGAATTGATTATTTTCTAAGTATTTTAAATAATATTTCTATTAAAAAAACAAACAAAATCCTTTAAAATTCGTTTATTTCGTAAAAAAAAAAGAAAAAGAAAAAATATTCAAGTCACTCAATTTTCGACTGATTCGATCTCGAGAATGTAAAAAGCGTTATGCGTGAAGATCAAGGGATATTGAAAACTATAGTCGGTCGTGTTTTCAGTAGTATGAAGAATTTATGAGTGTTCAGTCAGTCATTTTATATTTATTCAGACTGCCGGAGTCACGTACCGCTCGCGACGTATCTTTTTCACTTCCGTCACGCAAACGTGAGTACGTATATATATATATATGTCTTAAAAAACAGCGGAGAAAAATTGTCGTTCAGGCGTGTTCTATTTACAAAGTTTAGCAAATAGAAAAGTAATATAATCAATAAATTATCTCAAACACCTGCGAATCTTGAATGATGGTACTTGTCGAATGCAATAAACCCTGTTAGAAAGATTGGCAATAATTTCAAGAAAAATATCGCATATTTTTCAGATTCTTTCCATTGTATTGAAAATATTATCTCGTTAGATTTTCGAATAATATTTTATTAGACCCAAGTCACTCAAGATAAAGATCTTTGAGCAACTTAGCCAAATTATCAATCAGCTGTTATGTACGAGGCAAAATTTAAAGAAAATAAAAAGAGATTGCATTTCACAATTATAATTTTAAAAAAATTAATAATCTTAGTTAACTGTGTCGCGAAGTTAAAATTTTGATGTACGTAGACGAATAATTAAATTAAAAAATTGCAATAATTTATGAACAAATCAGTATTTTATTTCAATAAATTACATATCATCAAATAAGTGATGACTTATTTAAAAATGATCGTATCATATAAAACATGCAAACTACAAAAAATTCAATGACACATGACAAACTATGAAAAAAAAATTTTTCCTCTCGTATGGATCAGGAATATGTTGAATGAATGTTGGTTCGTGTACTTTTGAAACTTTTTCATGGTTCAATTCAATTTCACAATTCAAATCCACGTTGTTCTTTCCGCGTTCCCGCGCTCTCTCTCTCATTGGTACCGCCATATTGTAATCCTACGTTAACTGCACCAATAAGAGCGACAGGAGTTCGTTGCCGCGTCATCGCTATACGTTTCAGCATCCTCAACACTCTTGGTGTGACATTTACGCGATACAATTACAATACATTTATTTATAAAAAGTGCTGCTTCAAATTCCGTGGTAAGATGAAATTTATAGTTAAATATATCACATATACACTCGTCTCACAAATAGTAAATCAATTCGAGTCTGATGCGCGAATCGAATGTTCGCCGTTAGTTACACATACAACCATAAATCGATCGACCAGTAAACCACCAAGAAGTGATGCAAATTACGTCATAGTTCTATCGAAAAATTTTGTAATATAATAGCTAGCAACAGCTGCATAATGCCTCTTGCAATTGCACGTGCGTCAGCACACTTACAAAAATTTTCGACCGACAAGACAGATTTATGTTTTACCGACTCCGAGCCTACCATTATTTGGCGCGAAATTTGAATGTGCAATATATTCAAATAATCGAGTACAATTTCAGTGACAGACTCACATCGAACTTAAATCAAAACCAATCATTTTTGGGGCATTTTAATGCCCATAAAATTTTTACAAAACAATGTCATTATGTTTATGTTCATTGAACTTCAATTTGTCATTTCCAGTGTCCAAAAATGACTGACGCATCAGTTAAAACGTTTTTTGAAGTTCATGAAAAGTTTGCGGAAGAAATGCAACAAGAACTTGCAATTATGATCCAATTGGAAGAAGGTAAAATGATCTGAGTTTTCAAACAAATGCTCGTTTATGAATTTCTGGTATGTTTAATTCGAAAAATATTGAATCAGCAGCAACTATTTTTGCAACATTTAATGGGAAAACCCAGCATTATCGACTTAAAAATCATAAAATTCTACTTCACTTACCTCATTCTGATATTTTACTTTGTATTTTATTTATAATTCCAAAATTGAAACCAAAAAATTTCCACTCGCGTGGTGAAGAAAAAAATTTTTTTAATTGTTATGTATAATTTTTACTATTTCTCGATCGTTTCGTAAAAATAATCGTTATTTTATATTTTCTTTTCAGTGTTGATATATAAAAAGAGAGCATGGGATAAATTAGCAACGAACTATGAAAATGCCACTCAACGTGCTACAGAATTTGAATATCCTGGAATCTCTGAAGGAAGCATAAGATATCAAATGCTTCAAGATTTCGTGCTATACATGAATAACTGGAGAGACTCGACCAAAGCGTCAATGTGAGTTTGCGAATGAAGAAAGTAAAAGAATTCCGATAACCAAATACACAATGAAAATTTCTCGACGTTGTTAAATAATTTTCAATTCATTACAAACTTATAACTTAATAAGTTGTGCAAGAAATGTTTTTGTGCTATAACATAAGATTTGTGCAATTTTATTTTATTTCGTCTTTTTAGAATTTACACAGTGATTGGTATTATGCAAAACTGTTCAACCAAGATTTTTTTAGTCATTTTAGAGTCAAAATCATTTTAGTAAATGCATAGATACCTGAACATTGAGCTGTAACATTTTTCTGAAATTGCAGGAATGAAGTACAGGAACAAATGGAAAACATAAAATCGCTAATCACTGAGAAAATAAAAGTTATTAGAGCAATGTATGAAGCAGATGAAGAAAAAGTTGAGAAACAGTAGAAAAAGAGTCATCGAAATGAATATTAAAGAACTGCGCCGATCTAGCCCACACATTAGATGTTTATATAAAATAAATGGATTTTATGGATTTCAATCCTCTTATCAGTGAAATAAATAATTTATTTTCACATTGTTAGTTGTAAGTTAATTTCATTTTTCCGCTAAACTACCAATAATCATCGCAAAATCGTAGTCTGCACAATTACAGTTTTTAGAAAAGTAACAGACTTGATTGAATCATGTGATTTGTTCTATTTTTATTGTTTTTAGTGCTTGTTATACATTTAGTTATGATGGCAAAGTTAAAAATCTTTTATAAAACTCAATGTATTCATATTTACAAATTTAGAATTAGGATTTGAAGTTCTTTGATTTCACATTGTTAACTTCTACATGTTATTTATAAAGAAAACTTAAGCACTCCAAAATTTGTTGACACATTATTCATGAAATTAGACTGAACTTGCGAGGAAGATATTTAAAGAAATTTTTTTATTTCCACGACACTACAATGAAATTATGAATTCATTATTTTCAGAATTCACCTTTAAATAGTTGAAGTCTTGATTTCAAAAATGTTTGATATTCCGAATTTGAAAATACATTTGTATCTTTTTTTTATATGAAAATTTTTCTGTTTTTTAGTACGATAAATTATTAACAAAAAATCAACACATCAAAATTCATAATATTACATGTCGCAAATAATTAATTATAACATATATTTTATACTTTGTAGGTATTGTTAATATATCACTTAATTAATTGAATGAAATTATTCAATAATCGAACTGAAAATTCAGTATCAATATATGAAAGTTACATTTGTGAGTAAATTAAAGAAATGATGCACAAAAGTATAGAAAATTCAGTATATTTTTTGACGTTGACGTACTTCTTACTTATATTTTTTTAGCTTAAAAATAAAAATTGTAAAGCGATATCTACTCGAGTATCTACTTTTCCCTCGAAACTCAAACTAATAAATAAAAATGTTCAAAGTTTAATAGTATAAAAATGTATAAAAATTCGTTAGTCAAGGCTATTAAATCATTCTCGTTCCGCAGTTTTTATTTTGACTCGTTAACTATGCCACATTTCACATACTTTTACAATCGAAAATATTTATTCGCAAAACATGCACAAAAAAGGTGCTTTCTGCACCTGAAAACAAACACGAAAGACGTGCATTTCCGACCGGCGATTTGGTTTCGATCATTTCCAAGTGAGCGTCACGTGTTATTGCGTGTTTTTGGTGTTTATTACCAAGGAGAAGGTATTATTACCGACAGAAAACCAGGGATAAAAAACTCAACGGTGGCCATTTTGAACTATAGTTCAAAATGGCCGCCGTTGCGCCGTGTCGGAAATGCACTCCCTTCGCGTTGATTTTCAGGTGCGAGAAGCACTTTTTTGTGCGTATTTTGCAAAAAATATCGTTTGCAACTCGGACCTGTTTAAAAATATCGTTTGTTCTCGGACCAATTTATCAGCCTCGGCTACGCCTCGGCAGATAAATTGACCCTCGCCCAAAAAGCCACGCCTTAGGTCCTAGTGACAAAATATACTATTAATTGATTTAAATCTTCTTAAAAGCCAAACTTTTAAACTTTCAAAATACACCATCACTATGTATGCCAGGATACAAAGACTTGATAGCGAAAAATAATTTTTTCCCATGCATGCGTAGAAATGGTCACTTTTGCATGAAACGCGGGAACAAAATCCCCTTTCTGGAGTACTCGCAAATAAGCGGGAGAAATCATTCTTCCCTAGGGAAATATTCATTTCTCCCGGATCAAGGGGAAGAATGAATATTTCTAGGGAAGAATAATTTCTCCCGCTAATTCACGAACACCCCATAAAGGAAATTTCGTTCCTGCGTTCCATCCAAACGAAGTGGACAATTCTGCACATGTATGAAAAAAAATATTGTATGCTACACGGGACAAAAAGGATGATTCCAACTTTGCACTCGTTGGAATCATCCTTTTTTCCCTTGTAGCATAAATATCTATTTCATCATTCTAACCTCAAAACTGACATTTTGACGTGATTTTGAGGCTATCATGATGAAAAATATTGATCGCACTCGTGAGCTATCGCCAATTTTGGCTCTAGCTCCCGAGTACGTAAATAACTATTCTACTCATAAGATTCCTCTTAAATTCGATTCCCTCTCCAAGAAACTGAACATTGCAGTAGAATAATAAACTACATTTTTTTCTTTTATTTTCTCATGTTTCTGGGATACACTTTTTTTGCGCTATGGAACATATGAATTCTGATGGTGACACCGATGAATAAAACTATCGAAAACGCGCGGTAAACTCGTCTCCGTTGATCCGTACCACTGCGAGCGTAAAGCACTCGACCCTCGGCAGCATTTATTCTTCAACGATACAAAAAACGTCACTCGTGATTTTCAGTAAATTCATGAATATTCACGCCGACTTCATGCATTTATGCTACGCGGAGATTCCCGAACACGGAGCGCACGAAAACGTGCGAAGAAATATGCAGCCACGGTCCGTTAGTGCGGCCTGCGTGTAAGTTGCAACGATATGAAAAGTGAATCTACGACAATGTTTTTCCAGACAAAGGTCTCGCGAGCAGACATTTTTTTGCATGACAATTTTCCCGATATTTGTATTTTCAAACGCCCTATAAAATCATGCATATGTATCGAAATTGTTAAGCGTTTACCTGCAATATCAAGTTTTTTCTGATCCTCTACAAAGGTGGGAAAATTTTGATCTCAAACAATGACGTTTTGATTTAGCGAAGAGAAATTTTCCTGTCGTAGAGTTTTGGAAAGTAATGAATTTTTTTGTATGGAGACAATATTGAACGACTATGGTTATTATTTTTATCGTATATAGTATCAGGATAAAATTGACAATTCTTTCCTGTAAAAATACAAAAAGTTTGAGTAATTTTAATGTAGGTTGTAAATGAAATCTAGAGTACATAACGAATTGTTTCACGTAATTATTAAAGTTAAACAAAAATCAAAATTTTCTATATTTTCTTTAGAAAAATTCTAATCGTAAATTTTAGATTGGGGTTATGTAGAGATTAAGAAATTGAAAAATTGTTTCAACTCAGTGAAATATAGAGAAAATTTACAATCTACAAAAATCATAGAAATCTATAAAAAAACTTTGAACCGCGGAAGGTTGAATTATGAAAATCTACATAAGAATCTAAAAAGTTCCCAAAAAATCTTTCGAATTTTACAAACTCTAAGAATTGCTAAAAGTAATAGAATTCTATGAAACAACTATTTTCTGTAAAATCTATGTTGAAAAACATTTGTAGATTGTTATTTAGTTTTTTAAGGATTATATTCCCCCGAATTAAAATTTCAATAGATTGTCAGTATTCTTATAGATTTCTGGGAAAATTAGGGTCTACAAAGATTCTTAGTGTTTTAGAGGTTTATTGTGTTTTTGTATTTTTCTAGTATGTATGTATAACATTTTGTAATTTTTTCTTGTATTTTTATACATTGCTGCATATGCTATTAAGAATTTGATGCTCTCGAATTCGAATTTTTATTGATCTTGAGTATTAATAAAAATTTGTTGGACAGCAGTACTTATAAAGATTTCTAGTAATTTTAATTTTTCTTTGGTGCTTTTATGATGCTAGAAATATTTTAATGAATTTCTATGTAGATTTCCAGAATCCGATGCTCCAGAACTCAAATTTTTTGAGCTTTTAATACTAATTTTCTATGTATTTATTATTAATGATCCATTTATTGTACCTGAAGCTTAGAGGAAGTTTTTTCATGATTATCAGGATCATGACGATTTTATCACTTTTATAATAAGTTCTTCTCGAAATATCAACAATATAACTAGCAATATTATTATTAGTTTAAATCAACTGTATTTACAGTTTTTTACAGTTTTCACAGCCTTGAAAGTTTACAGCATCTCTACTATTACGAGCTATAAAAAATTCTGAGTTTCAGAAATCGTCAGTAATTTTTCGAGATTCAAAACATCATATTCTAAAAATTTCCAAGTTGTAAAATATAAGGCATTTTATGATTACGGTTTTAAAAATTGATTAAAATGGATAAACAATTTTTTCCATTCAAAAATATGGTCTATTATCTTAATAATGTATAAAGTACTGAATTTTTTCTCAATTTTTAGTAGAAATTTTTCAAAATACAAAACTATTTCTCTTAATATCGCCTTAAAACAATAATGACAAACACGTGATAAAGAAAAACTGTTTTCATCTACTCTTGGCTCGAATGAGCAATTGAAAAAAAAATTCTGGGCATATATTTCTAACTCCTACTCCTTGAAGTCACGAAACAAATCTGAAAACAATTTTGAATCGATATTTTAAATAAATTATAGGATATTAATCAAACCATTTTTACAAATATCAAACTAATCTAATTATCTGAGAAGTTGTACCGCTACTCTTTACGCGTTGGAATACCAACATAATCAAGTAAGTAATATTCGGAACATGAGTGTATGTTCGAAACAGGATTCATAGATATAGGCACGAGTATAAACTCTCACTTCGCAAGTTTCGCGACTTGTTTCGTATGTTTGCAAGTAGCAAGGCGCATGTGCATTATCGTCATAGACGTAATTGCAGCCGTATATTTTTTTTAATTTTGCATTCACAAAACTGCATTCAATTTATTTATTTATCAGGTATCTATATAATAAAAGAATCAGTTTCAATAGTTTTGATACTTTAAAACACTTAAGGGAATTTTAGAATTTTTGACAAATTGAATGTTTTTCGCAGTTATGTATTTGTTAATATTTCATTTAACAAGTTTCATTTTACAGTTCGTCAATATTTTTATTCATTATTAGCAAATTTGTTAACATTTGAATATTTGCAAATTATTTTTTCATTATTTTGGCTCATGTTATAGTGATATATGTAATATCAGCGAATATGTGAATATTTGGTAATATGTTAATATCATTTTTCTAATATGTCAATACTTGCCAATTTGTCAATATTTAATACTAGCAAACATGTCAACATTAATTTGCTAATGTATCAATATTTTCCAATTCGTAAGTATTTATTTAATAATCGCAGGTACGTCAATATTTGCAAATTATTTTGTTACTTTGTTGACTTATGGTAAAATGTTTTTATGTCGGCAAATATGTCCATATTATTCTGCCAATACGTAAATATTTGCCAACTTGTCGATATTTATTTACTATTAGCAAACTTGCAATTTGCTGAAATTTTTTTTTCCACTTTATTTCATTATTTGAATTCTTAATCTGCATAAGTTTATAAGAGTTTTTTTGAAATTCTTTCGATACATTCGAACTTTCAAAAATGTCAAGACCGTTTTTTCGTTTTTATTAGAGAAGTCGCTGGAATTTCAAAATAAACGCGTATAGAAACGCGCATTTGATTAAAACAGTACAATTCAAACAATCGAATTTTTTTATTACAACCTTTAGGGTCTCTTGAAGTAAACACAAACACTTTCTGAATTCCATCCGATTTGTCTTTCCTATTCTACAGGAAGGTGAAAAAGTTCCCAAGCTTCGCTCGGAACGTAATTCGCGAGATCAAATTGTTGACTATGCCAATCGTGTAAACAAAGGAACTACTCAGCTGGTGGTGCTTGGGTCACAAGTTTCCCTCAAGTTTGGTCGTTGTGAGCGCCCGACACGGTAGGTGCAAAGTTTTGGAGACCTCAATAACGTTTGGGGAGTGGTTCACAAGCCCTTTTAACCATCATAGTGCGCAACCGACGGAAATCAATCAGACAGTAAAACTTTCGTTTTCATTGGAATTTGACTCTAAAATATTTAAGCCGATAATCGCAGCCTTAACTCTAAGTACATGAGAGTGGAAAGTAGATTTTCAGATTCTGAAATCAAACATTGCAAGTCTTTAATTCATAAAACTATCAACGTGTCTTAAGATAAAAATAATGAAATATTAAAACACGTTAATCTCTGATTAATTTTCAATAATTTTATTTTACGGCGTACGCAGAAAAAATTGTCTTTCATGATTTTTGATCTTTGATCTGGTTACGGAAGTACGATTATCTGATTTCCCAACCTTCGAGATTTGGAAGTTAGACAATTTTGGAGTCAAATTTGGAAACATATTATATAAAATGGAATTCAATTTTCGTGATTTTCAAATCACTGAAGTTTGAATATTTTTTTATGCTACTTTTTGGATTTTTG
>JAPYZL010188122.1:0-14972 GCA_030522825.1 Platygaster orseoliae
AGGCATTTAGTGTTTTAAGAAAAGTTGTGTTGTTTTTCCAAAAAAAAATCGTAAAAATGCCTTTTTTTTCTCGCGCGCAAGTGTATATAACCCCTTAAAATGTTGAAAATTTTTAGAACACTTTGATTCCTACAACATTAAATTTCAGAAAGCTATAACGAAATTAATAATATTGGATTCAAGTTGGATAAATAATGAGGAAATATGGAAAATACTAAAAGTATAAGAAAAAGACAAAATTTAAAAGTTTCATAATAATGAATTTATAAAAAATGTTCGACTGTGGACTCCAAAATTTATTTAACTTTGAAACTCAGTAATTAGTAAAATCGAAAAATCTCATTACCAAAACCAAATCATCACAAATGTCTGAAATTTCAAACGTTTAGTATCAAAGGAAAACAGGAAAAATGGTTTTAATTACCTTTCATAGTTATAATTATAAATATTTATCGATATTTAACAAATGTTATCGAATGTTACAAACTTTTTTCATCATTATTTTAGTTAGAAAGTAGAAATAGTATATTACTGCTAGTTTTGGAAATGTCGGTTTCGACGAAACGGAAGTTTGCAGCCCGAGGCGAAGCCGAGGGCTGTAATCGTTTCGTCAAAATAGGCAATTTCCAAAACTCAGTAGGATATTTTATTCACAGTTCGCTAGTAATTCACGTCCAAATATCCGATTACTAGCAAATTGTGGATAAAATTATTTTTTTCAGTTTTCGTTTATTTCATTAACGTTTGGAACTTCAGACACATATCATCAAAGAAAAAAAATCAATAATCCCAAGAGAAATATATTTTTAGAGTAATAATTAAAGAATTTTTCTAAATTTCCGTATTTTATATTATTCAGACTAATTGTATTATTTTTTCATATTTTTATATTATTACTTGTATTTCTATGAGTCACTCGACAGATTTATAGGATTTCATGCTAAAGTATTGAATTTTGTACAATAATTTCAAGTTTCTTGTATTTTTATTGATTTATAATTTAATTGTATATTGCTATATAGATTTCTAGAATTCAATGCTCTATAATTATAATTTTAATAGAATTTCAATAATGTATATTCTACCTCTTAATTTTGAGTAACTTTTTTAACAAGCCACTAACTTATTACAGTATTTTTAAAATAGAAGATCTACATAGATTTTTAATATCTTATAGATTTCTTATATTTTCATACTTTTTTAAATGTTTATAAGATTTTGTAGCATTCTATAATATTATATCAGATTTCTGGTATTTATAAATAGATTTTTATATAAGTTTTTTAAGAATCAGATGGTCTGGAATTCCAAGTTTTCTAGATTGTATGTGATTTTCCAGTTTTTTCAGAAAATTCTAATACTTTTATTATTTCTTCAGAGTTTGTTTATGATTTCAAATACTTTGTGGTATTTTTATGAATTTCTGTCTAAATTTCTGGAATTTGATGTTTCAGAGTTCAAAGTTTCTTAGACATTCAAAATTTCCATAAAGTCACGTTTTTTTTTTCATTTATAATTTATTTAAAATAACGAAAAAATAATTTTTATAATTTTTTAAATTAACTTCATTTCAAATTCCATTGAGCTATTAAATAAATAAATCATTAATCAGTATGTTGAAACGATTTCTCAAATTAATTTTTTTCACGTTATCGCAGCCAAACATTTATTATAATTCTTCTGAAGCCAGGATCGTTGTTATTTATAAGTTAGTGTTATTTAAAATCCTGAATTTTTTTTCAATTTGAGAACTGTTATAATATAATATGATAATAATGTAATATAATATAATTTATTATAATTTTGAGAACAAGACTATTTGTTAAACCAAAGATTTATTTTGATTTATTTATCTAGATTTATTTTGTATTCTTATAATAAATATTGATTATTATTTTTACTGAAAAAATCATGAACTCTACGTATTATTTTGTTATTGTTTGTATTTTCGTTGATTTTTATGTTCCTTATTCTTTTTTTTAATAATTACATAAAATAATTATTTATTTCACTCCAATTGAGGGGTTGCTCAACCTTGAAAAACCACATTTGCCTATGTGCCTGGCTAAACTATTACATTTTTCAAACAAACTGTACGACAAAATTCTTTCTTAATAACCTTAACTAACTAGCGACTAGTTATAACTATGTAAAAGTTTTAAAAAATTCAACAATTTTCTCATTTTTTAATAGACTTAGCATCTACGAATTTCGAACTTCTATATTTTCTGGAACTGTCAAGTTCCTCTTCAAGATATCACCAACATTCAATAGTAGTATTAATCAATCTTTGAAGTAATAGTATATTACATTACTAGGGCGATAAAATTATTTTTCATGAGTGTGAGGATTGCAGTCCAAGGCAAGGCCAAGGACCATAAACACACAAGTGGGATAATCATATTAAGTCTGAATTATGTACCATATTTTACAGTACGAGTATCGAAATAATGTTTTCATGCCATGAAACAGTACAATTATGATGCTATAACTGTACTAATACTGTAAAATAACAAAAAATCAGTAATTATTTTTCTTCACAAGCTTTCGACTCTTTTTTTTTTGGAATATCAATAGCTTAATGATGTAAATCAATCAATTATTGATCTTTGAAGTAATAGTATATTACATTACTAGGACAATAAAATTATTTTTCAGGAGTCTGAGGGTTGTGGTCCAATTACATCCAAGTAATGTATCATATATTACAGTATGATTATGCCATTATAACTGTACTAGTACTGTAAAATAATCAAAAATCAGTAATTCTTTTTCTTTACAAGCTTTCGACCCATTTTTTTGGAATATCTATAGCTTTATGACATAAATCAATAAATTAATCTTTGGAGTAATAGTATATTACATTACTAGGGCGATAAAGTGGGAAAATCATATTACGTGCAAATAATGTACTATATTTTACAGCGAGAGGACGGAAATAACCTTTTCGTACCATGAAATAATACAATTATAACGTTATAACTGTACTAGTACTGTAAAATAATGAAAAATCAGCAATTCTTTTTCTTCGCAAGCTTTCAAACCCATTTTTTCAGAATATCGATATCTTTACGATATAAAATTAACTCCTGAAGAGAACCAAGAAAAAAATTATTCGAAAGCTTTGAAAGAAAAATAATAACTGATTTTTATTTATTTGACTCCAAGGATCAATTAATATTACTAATTCCAGTTTTTTAAACAGCGCTTTTATTTATACATACAATTTGAATCAGAATTCTCAGAATTTCTAAATTCTTGAGTTTTTTTCACTGAATTCATAATTTAAATTTAAGAATATGAATTAAAACTTTCAGAATTCAGTAAAGTTTCACAATGAATTCTTTCAATTGGTTCTTTCTTTCAGAGAATTCTTGAATTTTTTCAGTGAATTTTCGAATTTCGAATTCAAATCAGAATTTAAATTTCAGAATTTGAATAAGAGATTTTCAATTTAGAATTGAAATTTCAGAATTTGAATCAAAGTTTTTGAACTCAGAATTAAAACTTTCGAATTTGAATCAGAAATTATGAATTTAGAATTAAAATTGTAGAATTTGAATCGGAATTTTCAGAATTTTTAAATTCTTGAATTTTTTCACTAAACTTAGTGAATTCTTGAATTCATAATTCAAATTTAAGAATATGAATCAGAATTTTTAGAATTCAGTAAAGTTTCACAGTGAATTCTTTCAATTTGTTCTTTCTTTCAGTGAATTCTTGAAATTTTTTCAGTGAATTTTCGAATTTAGACTTTAAATTAGAATTTTGAATCAAGAATTCAAATTACAGAATTTTTGAAATTAGAATTAATTTCCAGAACTTGAATAAGAGTTTTTGAATCTAGAATTAAAATTTCAGAATTTGAATCAAAATTTTCGAACTTAGAATTCATACTTTAGAATTTTAATCAGAATTTCTGAATTTAGAATTAAATTACAGAATTTGAATCAGAATTCTCAGAATTTTTAAATTCTTGAATTTTTTCACTGAATTCAGTGAATTCTTGAATTCATAATTTGAATTTAAGAATATGAATCAGAATTCACAGAATACAGTAAAGTTTCACAGTGAATTCTTACAATTTGTTCTTTCTTTCAGTGAATTCTTTAATTTTTTTCAGTGAATTTTCGAATTTAGAATTTAAATCAGAATTTTTGAATCTAGAATTCAAACTTCAGAATTGGAATAAGAGTTTTAGAATTTAGAATTCGAATTTCAGAATTTGAATCAGTGTTTTCAACTTTAGAATTTAAAATTAAGAATTTGAATAAAAATTCTCAGAATTTTTGTAATCTTGAATTTTTTAAAATTTCTTTGTTAAGAGCTTCGTCGAATATGTTTTTTCAAGGTTTTACATTATTTTTGTTAAATCTCTGAAAAAAAATTTTCGTGTGATTTATCAACGTTGTAAACTTTATGAACATATACATACTAACATTCAAATACCTACAATAATAAACCGAAATTTCCCTCAAAAAAACCTCAAACATGAACAATTCAATCAACTCTCGAGCCAGAAAAAATCAGGGCGTAACAACCACCCCGGCGCACCCAAAATCCAAATACCACCCTCTCAAGAATTCAACAAAAACATGTGAAAACCACCCAAAAATTCACACAATAACAACCCTAAAAAAACGTCAACTCACCGAATACGCGTAAGCCGTGCAAGGAACGAAAAATTCACCGCTCATAATAAACGGGGAATTTTCCCGTGAAAATCCAGCTGACGTATTTGTGTGCGTGCGAAAACGTCAAAAACACGGTGGCGCCATCTTGGATCTCCATCCAATCGGATCATGTCAAACTGCAGCTGTCACGAGGAGGCGAAATTTACGTCAGGCGAGGACACGCATCTTATCCTTATTACATTTATCCTTGGACGGCAGAAATCCAGGAACTGTAATCGGTTTTTCAGCCTCCCTTCCTTGTTTTCGCAGCGACACTTCACTCGCTTCGCGACACACGAAATTCGCGTCGCGAAATCCCGATTCAGCACTTTTTTGAATCGCGGATCGAGCGCTCGCGAAAATTTCACGGGTTTATCGACGATGCGAGTATTTTTGGAACGTTATTCATCGTGCGTTACGGAGTTTCGCCATTCGCGGCGTAATCATTGGACTAAGATACCACTACTGCTGACTACTGCAGCTAACCAACAACTAACAACACTGGACACAACTGGACAACACTGACATATCAATGCATCACACAAACTGACACCGACAGACACCGACAGATATGAACACGACAATGCAGCAGACGTGTAGAAACTGTAGAAGAGCTCTCTGATTAGCTCTGCCTAATTCTTACGGACCTTACGGATCTTACGGATACTTACGTTACGGCTTGCGTAACAAGTTTTCGCGAGTAGAGGGAGCAGTGTTCGTAACTTTTTGTAGTTTTTCTATCTCCGTTCCTTTTCTAGCGCTACAATCAAACATAAGTCTGTCCTTGTTTAGTAATATTAAAGTACTACGAGTTACGAACACTGAGAGGAAGCCAAAATACGAATGCAGATTCGTTATCCAGCGTCGGTAATAGAGGAATTGATGAAAATTCTGCACATCTGTGCAAAAATGTGGCAATTTAATATTGCTAGAAACTGTTACGCGCTTCGCGCGCTGATTTAACACGTATTTACTTCGCCAAAAAAAGACAAATATCAGGTGATTTTCAATTCTCAAAACTACAAATTAAAAAATCCATTATCAAGAGTCAAATATTTCATTGAAATGAACCAAAACGCAATGAAATTCCATTCGATAAAATATTCAAATTCAAATGTGACCGTTAAAAATGGCCGTAAAATATTCAAATTCAAATGTGACCGTTAAAAATGGCCGCTCCCATTCAAACATTATGGCCGTGCCCAGTCGGGTTGCTCCTTTTTCTCTTTAGGAATTTTCACATTATTAGGTTATACTTACAGCATTCAAATGATGTTTAAATAATTTGAATGAATTTTTGAGAATCGGAATCATTTGAAAATCACATATTTGGCAGGATTTTGAATTCAAATGCTGCGGTCAACTTCAGGTGTTTACAAGATTGAAGTTGGCAATCTGGCAATCCAAGATGGCCGCGCCCAATCGGGATTTAACTCCTTTTTCTCTTTAGGATTTTCTCTTTCGGATGCGCTCAAGTGTAAATGTGTATATAACTGTAATGTTTGCATGTGTATCAAAATAAACAAATCTGAGCTAGGATGTTGTGTTTTTTTAAGAAAAATCGTATAAGTACTTTCCGTTCCTGGGAAAATTTGTCAAGATTAGAAAATGTTTTTAATCTAGTAACGAAGTTTCATGATTTATTTGAGTATATTATAATCTTTTTTTTTTTATATAAATATTATTTAAGAATGTATTTCAGTGGTGTAGGTAGAAAAAATTTTCCAAAGGGGTTTGTTTAATTGATGTGTTAATTTTAGGATTATAAATTTTTTTAGACGACCTGGTTTCAAAAGCACAAAAATTTTGATTTACAAGTTGTGATTGTACATTTTTAATTAAGAAAATTTTTTTTTTAATACTTCAACCATGAAATTTGCTTTTGGTCATTTTCAAATCTATAATTTAAGTTATTAAAGTTGAGAATCCTAAATTTTGTTAAATTTCTCATATTATTTATATTTTTATTTTCATTATTGTTAATATTGGAATTTATTTAATTATTACATTGAAAATGTCTGACCCAGTAAATTCAAAGTATGGAAAATTCCATTTTTATCATTTGATAATTTTTTGAGATCTTAAAATTTTTTTTTCTCCCAAAAATCATAAAACCACAGTAATTTATTCTGTTTTTTAAATAAAATGATAAATAAAAATTTATTACAAATAATAAAACTTAAAATTTTCATCTTTTAATAATTAACTTCTGAAAATTGGAATCAGACTTTTTAAGTACGAATTCTATATTTTTCTAATATTTTAATTTCACACTTCTTACATTAAAAATTACAAGTACCGCAATTATTTAATGAGAGAAAATATAGAATTATTATAAGAAGCAGTAATACTGAAGAAATAATACTAATCCAATATTTTTAGAATCATCAAAGAACATTTTTCTTTTCTACGAACTCGTACTCGAACTTTTACTGTTTCACAAAAAATCTAAATTAGTAGATAATTCTAAAGTTTTACATTTTTTTGATGATTTTGACTAATTTTCTTTAAATAAATAATTATTTTTTACGAATTTGGGGAATAAGTCCATTTCTCGTTCCTTGAAAAATTTCACAAGATAAGAAAATGTTTTTAATCTAATAACGAAGGTTCATGATTTATTTGAGTATATTATATAATAATCTTTTTTTTCCGATAAACATTTAACAATGTATTTCAGAGGTGTAGATAGAAAAAATTTTCCAAAGTGGTTTATTTAATTGATGTGTTAATTTTAGGATTAAAAATTTTTTTAGTCGATCTGGTTTCAAGAACACAAAATATTTAAATTTACAAGTTGTGATTAAATATTTTAAATTAAGGAAATTTTTTTTTGAAAATTTCTACCATGTAATTCGCTTTTGGTCATTTTCAGATCTCTGATTTCAGGTATTAGAGATGAGAATCCCAAATTTTGTTAAATTTCTAATATTATTTATATTTTCATTTTAATTTTTGTTAATACTGGAATTTATTTAATTATTACATTGAAAATGTCTGACTCAGTAAATTAAAAGTATGAATAATTCCATTTTTATCATTCGTTAATTTTTCGAGATCTTAAAATTTTTTTTTCTCCAAAAAATCATAGAACCACAGTAATTTATTCTGTATTTTAAATAAAATGATAAATAAAAATTTATTACGAATACTCAACTTTAAATTTCTCATTTTTTAATAGTCAACTTCTGAAAATTTTTCTTTTTTTAATATTTCAACCATGTCATTCGCTTTTAGTCATTTCCAGATTTCTAATTTGTTATTGTCGTTGAGAATTCTAAATTTTGTTCAATTTCTCATATTATTTATATTTAAATTTGAATAATAGTTGATATTGGAATTTATTTAATTATTACAATGAAAATGTCTGACCCAGTAAATAAGAAAGTGTGAAAAATTCCATTTTCATCGTTCGTTGATTTTTCGAGAACTTGAATTTATTTTTTTTTCTCCAAAAAATCATAAAATCACAGTAATTTATTCTGTAAATTTGCTGGTACAAGTTTAAAAAATTTCTCATTTTTTAATAGTGAACTTCTAGAGATTTGGAATCAAACTTTTTAAGTACGAATTTAACATTTTTCTAATATTGTAATTTCTCACTTTTTACATCCAAAATTACAAGTACCTCATTTAGTTAATTAGAGATAATATAGAATTAACATAAAAAATAGAGCGATTGAAGAAATAGTATTTATCAAAAATTTTTAGAATCCTCAGAGAAAATTTTTCTTTTCTACAAACTCAAACTTTTACTGTTTCACAAAAAATCTCAAATTGTAGAAAATTCTAGAGTTTTGCATTTTCGAAAGTTACATCGAAATATCAGTGCATACATTTCGAATGATTTTAACTCATTTTCTTCAAATAAATATTAATTTTTTCGAAATTTAGGGAATAAGTACATTTCATTACTGGGAGAATTTCTCAAGTTTAGAAAATGTTTTTTATTAGATTACAAAGGTTCATGATTTCTTTGAATATATATAACAACCTTTTTTTTTCATTTTTAAACATTATTTAACAATATATTCCAGAGGTGTAGGCAGAAAAATTTTTCCAAAGAGGTTCATTAAATAATTAGTTTAATTTTAGGATTTCGAATTTTTTTAGACGATCTGGTTTTAAGAGCACAAAATATTTCAATTTTCAAATTTTGTGATTGCACATTTTTAATAAAAAAAATTTTTTTTTGAATATGTCAACCATGTCATTCACTTTTGGCGATTTTCAAATCTCTTATTTCAGTTATTGGAGTAGAGAATTCTAAAATTCGTTTAATTTCATATATTATTTATATTTTATTATAGTTGATATTGAAATTTATTTATTTATAACATTGAAAATGTCTGACCTATAAAATAAGAAAGTGTAAAAAATTTCATTTTCATTATTCGTTGCTTTTTCGAGACCTTAAATTTTTTTCAAAAAAATCATAAAACCACAGTAATTTATTATGTAAATGTGGTAGTACAAGATTAAAAAATTTCTCATTTTCTAATAGTCAACTTCTGGATATTAGAAAATTATTTTGGCTCATTTTTTCCAATAAATATAAATTTTTCCGAATTTGAGGGAGGGGGGATTAAAACCAAAAATTCCTCTGTATGCGCCCACCACATACCTCATTTATTTTACTACACATTTTGATTAAATGTTTTTTCCTTAATTATTTCTACATGTTTTTTATTTATCTAAACTATAGTATATTAAGTTTTCGGAAAATTTTGGTACCAGAGAGAACCAGATATACATATATGTGGTGTCTAAATTCATAAATTAATTTGTAATGTATAATTATAAGTAATATGTATACCTATATAGAAATATATAAACATATATTGAAAAAGAAATTAATTTTTGATTATTATTATTTATAAAAGGAAACATAACTATTTTCCTGCGCTGTTTCACTGACAACTCGAATTTTTCGAATTACCCAGAATGTTTGTTTTTCCTGAATGTGCATTGTGAAAAAATAATTACTAACCAACTTTCTTTTTTCAGCGGCATCAAAACCATGCAACAAAATTCATAAAACACGATATAGTTTTACCATGGAATGTTTCCAAAATGAACACTGTGCCACAGCACATTTCCAAACCTGTATATTTTGAAACTTCGGTACCACCGACGCCTCGAACTGAACCAGAAATTAAAAACAACAATCAAATTGAATACATGAGACAAACTTGTATTTTGGCAAAGAAAATTTTGCAAGAAACAGAAAATTTAATAAAAGTAAAAAAATAAGAACAAAATCTTCAAAAATAAGTTACTGTAATTGAATATTGAGCCTTCAAACTCTTTTTTTTCTAGCCTGGAGTAACGACAGATTTTTTAGATAAATATATTCACGAAAGTATCATAAAAAATGGAGCATATCCAAGTCCTTTAAATTACAAAGGATTCCCAAAATCAGTGTGTACAAGCGTGAACAATGTTGCTGCCCATGGAATTCCTGATGATCGACCTCTTCTGGATGGCGATATTATCAACGTTGATATAACTGTACTTCAACTCAATATTAATAATACTAAGAAACAAATCAATAATTGATTTTTGAGTTTTCAGTAACAATAGATAATTCATAAAATTCATCTAAAAAAACTTCAACTCCAGGTGTATTTGAATGGTTATCATGGTGATTGTTCAAAAACGTTTCAAGTTGGAAACGTAGATTCAGCAGGAAAAAAACTTATCGAGATCAACAAATTGTGCATGGAAAACACGATAAAATTATGCAAACCCGGAGAAAATTTCTGTAGTATAGGAAAAATCATCGAAAAAACTGCGAAACAAAATGGTTTTAATGTTGTTCCTTCTCTCATCGGTCATGGAATTGGCGATTATTTTCATGGTCCACCTGACATTTATCATTTTGGTAAATTTTGAGTTTTTATACAAATATGCATTCCATTTATCATAAATATTCAGCATTAAAAAAAAATTATGTTAGTTCACATTCGAAGTTGACGAGAAAACTGTTTTCACAGATAACGATTACCCAGGAAAAATGGAACCAGGAATGACTTTTACCATAGAGCCAGTTCTGACGGAAGGTGAACCTGATGTGGAAATTTTGAATGATGGTTGGACCATAGTGACAACTGATGATGCGAGAACAGTGCAAATTGAACATACAGTACTCATAACTGACATTGGCTGTGATGTACTAACTTAGTTAATGATTTTTAGAATAATTGTGCAATAACTTTTAATGCCATAATTTCAGAAAATGAAGTTTGTGAAACATAAAACCACAATTCAAGTACCTGGAATTTTTGAAATCTGGAAACTAAAACTCAGAATTTGAATTTTGAATTCCAGTTACAATAATGGAAAAAATAAGTTTGTAACTTATGGAAAATTTTGGTTTTATGTATTGTATCAATTATATTTTTTTTTCTCCTTTTTTTGTGAAACGCCAAAATGGCACTAAAAATCAAAACGAGATTTATTACAATAGTGAATGTCATTAAATATATTTCAGAGAATTTTTCGAGGGAAACATTTTTTTATACACTTAAAATAATAAAAATGCATTATTTTTGAAAAATTTTATGAATTAAGAAAAAAAGCTAAAGTTTTTCAAGAGCTTATTATACTTTATTTGATGGATATTTAATTTTGATTTTAAAAATTTTTTTAAATATTTCATTTTTGTTTCGAAAAGAACGATATATTAAAATGAATAATTTTATTAAGTTTGCTGCCTGATTTTGTCAATACTAAAAAAAAGACTTAAATATTAAAAAATTTATAAAACAATACGAGAATGTAGAAAGCATGGAAATATCAAAGTTGTAAATGTACAAATTTGAGTTACTAATGGAAAATTTACAATGTAAATCAATGAGAAAAAATATAAAATGAGAAGAGTGAAATGTCGCACTTGAAATGCACTTGGAGATTGTTGAAACTAATAATATTCTGATTCTGGAAAGAAAAATTGAAAAATTTAGAATAACTCTTAGACCTGGAAAATTATCAATGCTTGGACGCATGTCGCCGATAAACAGTTGAATAATTTTGTCACTTCTCGATCTCTGATGGAGATGGTAAAAAAACCTGTTTTTCTAAACATACTTGAGCTGCTACTTTCGAAAGAAAATTTTTGTAAATTGCATAACTCTTGGACTTGGAAAATTATAAATGGTGCGTCGCATGTCACCGATGAATAGTTGAATAATTTTGTCAATACTTGATCTCGGATCGAGATAGGAAAAAAACTTGTTTTTCTAAACATACTTGAGCTGCTATTTTCAAAAGAAAATTTTTGTAAATTGCATAACTCTTGGACCTGGAAAATTATCAATGGTAGGATGCATGTCGCCGATAAACAGTTGAATAATTTTGTCACTTCTCGATCTCGGATGGAGATGGGAAAAAAACATGTTTTTCTTAACATACTTGAGCTGCTACTTTCGACAGAAAATTGTTGTAAATTGCATAACTCTTGAACTTGGAAAATTATCAATGGTGCGTCGCATGTCGCTGATGAATAGTTGAATAATTTTGTCACTTCTCGATCTCGCATCGAGATAGGAAAAAAACGTGTTTTTCTTAACATACTTGAGCTGCTATTTGAAAGAAAATTTTTGTAAAATGCATACCTCTTGGACCTAGAAAATTATCAATGGTGGGACGCGTGTCGCCGATAAACATTTGAATATTTTTGTCACTTCTCGATCTCGGATGGAGATGGGAAAAAAACATGTTTTTCTTAACATACTTCAGCTGCTACTTTCGAAAGAAAATTGTTGTAAATTGCACAACTCTTGGACTTGGAAAATTATCAATGGTGCGTCGCATGTGGCTTATAAGTAGTTGAATAATTTGGTCAATTCTCGATCTCGGATCGAGATAGGAAAAAAACCTGCTTTTCTAAACAACCTTGAGCTGCTATTTTCAAAAGAAAATTGATGGAAATTGCATAACTCTTAGACCTGGAAAAGAATCAATAGTATCTTGCATGTCGTCGATAAACAGTTAAATAATTTTTCAAAACAAATAAGAACAGAGAAAAAACGAATTTATATGTTCAAATCGTAACCGTCAAAACAAGTCACAATCACAAACGGTGTTCATAACTTTCAATCTCCCTTCTTTTTCTAGCGCTCAATCAAACATAAGTCTGTCCTTGTCAGTGTTTACAACGCCACTGAATCACAAGTGACAAAAACGCGCAATTTTCAAATACTCATATATTTCTTTTCAATTAATATTCAATCGACTGTTTATTTACTAGGATAGAAAAAATGAATGAAAGGGGTTTTTATTACGCAGTGACAAAAAGAATGATTTGAATGTGTGCAACTGTCACAACCACTCGACATTGATTGATACTCGTATATATTTATATCTATCACATCACAGTCGGCCATGTTTTTTTGTACTTTGTCAACGTTGTCAACGTTCGTCAAGTTTTCAGAATTTCAGTTGATTTCAGTTTTGTTATGACATTAGTTGGTACAAGTTTACGACTCTCAACAGTGCTCAACGAACAACGAAATAAGGAACTTAGTTATTAGTGCTCGATTTATGAACAAGTCAACAGAGGATTAGCAGAGCAACTGCAGGCAGAGTGTTCGCGGGAACTGTTATCCAAAAACTCATTGCCGAATATATTATACTGTTGGTGTCTATTAGCAACTATAATCAGTAAACCGAATGCCAAGTAACGTTAATGACACGCGTGAAATATCGTAATGTGCGAAATAATTTAGCGATTCACGCGCGATCTCTCTATGAGCGATTCGCGGAATTCGCCCCGGACGCAATTTCCGCGAGTGACAACACGATACGAAACCACGGGGATGTCGACACACCCGTGCGCGCAAGTTTTACGCTCGCGGTGAAACGAGTTTTTTCCCCTTTCAGCACTTTCTCATGGATGGAAATCGCTCAGGATGCGGTGATGCGCGTCTGACTCTTGTTCTACGTCCATTTTCATGCATTCCACGATAAATCATCAATTTACTCCCAATCCAAGTCTCCAACAGACAAATCAAAGGTTAGTCCATGGATTTTTATTTCTCGTATCATGTTTCTTAATTTTACAAGTACCGAAAACCCCTTCCCCCTTCTGAACCACCCAAGTGGTAAATGACACTTTTTAGTCTGGAGCAGGGGCGTAGGAAGAAAAAAAAGTTTGGGAGGGGTTTTTTGAAAGAATGTTTTGATATTTATTTGAAAAGGTATAAAATGTTGAAAAATTTTATGTATATTTCGATTAGTAGAAAACCGAGGTTTAGAAAGCTATATAGAAATTTGTAATATCAGAAAAACCTTAAAGTTGTATGAATAATGTAAAAGTTTAAGGAAAAAAAAAATCATAATCTCAAAACTGAAAAAACACAAATATCAATAATTAAAAAACGTTTATGAAATATAAATAAACCAAAATATAAAAATAAATATAAATATGAAATAATATTTTATATTTATTATATTTATATTTTTATATGTATATTAATAACAATATAAATTAAAAAAAAATTAATAAAAACGAAAAAAAATTAATTATTCATTTCCACCCATGATTAAAATTAAAAATAATGAGAAACGTTAGATAATATTTGTTACATATCAAAAATTAGGAATTAATTCTATTACTAGGAATGATAGAACTTTTTTTTAATTTTTACGTTCATTTTTAAACATTTGGAATTTCAAAAATATAATTATCGAGTTCAATTATATTGAATATGTAGATGAAAAATGTTCAACTCTAGACTCCAAAATTTATGTAAATTTGAAACTCTGAAATTTATGAAATTGAAAAATTTTATTACCGAAACCATATCGTCAAATATTCAAAATCATCAGATCCCAAAAGAAAAATTTTTTCCTAGTATTTCAAGAATTTCCAAAATTTTGGAATTTTATGCAATTCATACAATTTTGTAGTATTTTTAGATATTTTTTTAAATTAATTAAACTCGTTTGATTTACTCTGTAGTTTTCTAGAATTCGAATCTAAAATTTTGAAATTCCCATCTATTTTGAGTTTCTAGTATTTGATTATTCAAGAAACGCTCCATTTCAATGTACAATTATTATACAGGGTGTCCCAAAGTCCGCGATAAAAAAAAAATCCTGAATTCCTTTTTCGATTTCGAGTCGAAAAATCCTTTACCACTTTTTGCAAAACTCAAAAACAAAGAAGTTATTCAAATTTGAAATTTAAAAAATAAATGCGCTCTTACGAGGAGTGGGGATAAAAACGACGGACCAAACTTTATTCAAATTTTTTTCATATTTTTCTGAGTCGAAAAGTCCTTTGCCACTTTTTAT
>JAPYZL010188153.1:0-10249 GCA_030522825.1 Platygaster orseoliae
GATGTATAAAATAACTTAAGTGTTTGAAGTTTCTACATTTTAACTCAGTTTCGGGACATTTTTGATGTTTGAGCACTACAGAATTTTTGAGGATCTACATTTTCACAAAATACTTTCCATGTTTTTCTAATTTCGAAAATGAAATCAAATGACGTCCGCAAATTAATACTAACTATTATGCACCTCAATTTCAAAAGTTTCTTCACGAATCTCTCTAATTATTTTGATTTTCGCGCAAGTTTCGTCTGATCTATTCAATATTTTATACTAAGTCTGGAATTTTTCGCTGCTCACACATAAACTCATTTATATATTTATTTATTTATTTATTTATTTATTTTTTTGTATTCACTAAAAATAATAATAGTTTCATTCAGTGACTAACTTTCATGTTTAAGGGGGGAATACCAATTAGAAGTAGGAAACGGTTACCTAATTTTGGGCGTGGATAGGAAAAAACTATGAATGATAGAAAAATCGAATTTCGTATGTAGGTCGTATGTTATATTTCTAATAAAACAAAAAAAAATTTACTGTAAAATCTACATTTGACTCGTTGTCAGAAGCGTGCAAAAAAGAGTCTGCAAATTCACGGTGGAACAAGTTGCAAGAAAACGGCTAAATCGATTTTCATAATTTTTTTTGCTAATTATGGAGAATACTATTCTCTATACCTTGACATTTTCAGTTTTTTCAGAAAAAAGTTTTTTTCTTCTAAAATCGAAAAAAATCAATTTTTATAAATTTTTTTCGAGTTTGCTAATTTTTTCTGCAAAAACAGCATTGTTTTTGCTGAAAAATCGATTGTAAAGGTATAGAGATAGTATTCTCTATATTTAGCAAAAAAATTATGAAAATTGGTTCAGCCGTTCTCGTGCAATCTGTCCCACCGTGAGTTTGCAGACTCTTTTTTTCACGCTTCTGACAACGAGCCAAATGCAGATTTTGCAATACAATTTTTTTGTTTCATTAGAAATATAACATACGACCTACGTACGAAATTTGATTTTTCTATCATTCATAGTTTTTTTCCTATCTACGCCCGAAATTAGGTAACCGTTTCCTACTTCTAATTGGTATTCCCCCCTTAATATGAACTTTTGCATAGGGATCGACATGGTGGTTATGATTGCTTCCTGGGTATTTATTTATTCAATCTTTTCATTTACGATATATGTATCGTAAATGAATACTAATTGTGAGTGCAAGTTACGAATTTCCGTTTTTTTTTTCTAAACTTTCATATCATTCTATTATATTCAATGTGTAAAAAAAATGATGGTCATACAAATCTTTACAAACTCGTATTGTTAACATACAATCAAAAAAATTAACCAACTTTTGAATAATTTAATATTATTTGATTGCACCAATAAAAGTTATAGGAAACTGAATTTCCAATTTTATAAATAAAAGCGGTTTTTGACTAATGGAATCAAAATGAATGATCAATTCGAAACCTAACAGACACAATACATTTCATCATGTATTTTAAGAAAACAGTGTCTTGATAAACTTTAAGTGTTTTATAATTTTTTAATTATTTTAGTATTTTTCGTATTTTAATAAATTATAAAAACAAAATTGTTTTTTTAAAATACGATAAAAAATTCACCAACATCTGAATTATTTCATCTCTATATTATTGCCCGAATGAAAATTAGAGAAAACTGAATTTGAAATTCAAAATCTAACATATACAATGCAAACTTCATTATAATATCATGATTAGGGCCCACTTGTCCCAATCTGTTTTCCCAAAGAAATTTTTACCCAAAGTAAGTAAGTAGTTTTTTCTTCATTTTTGTCCTCGAAGTCACCTTGCAATTTAATTCGTAGATTTGCAACTAAAATGTTTTTGATGTGAGTTACAAAAAATGAAAGTTCGAATAAAGTGCTTTAAAATAAAAAAAAAGTCGTTCCTCAAAAACATTCCATACTTGAGATAAAAAGCGTCAAAATTTTATGGGGTCATTTAGACCCCGGTCGGGAACCAACGGGAGGAAAATACGTCGGGAACGTGAGGGTTAAGATTTTGTGCCAAAGTCGCTTTCCACAATCGATTTCCATAGTCAATTTTTTCGCTTTGACTTCACAGACACAAAAATCGGAAATAATAATGTTCAAAATTTGTCCCTTTGATATCTTAATCTGCTCAGTTGATTGAACTTTTCTTTGTCGATTTTGTCATGAATTTTAAGTTACCAAGTACTCGCAGTGCTATGTATAGACCTAATGTAAAAAATTTGTTTCACAAAAGCCCTCAACTTTCGAAAAATAAAATCGATTATCACTGGAATAATATAATCTGCTTCCATTTCTATTTGTTATATTGTACGATACTTATTTGTGAAAAAGAAATTTCACCGAAAATGGATAGTTTTTGGAATCATGGTTTTGATCACATAGGATCTAGTTTTGAAACACAGAATCCAAGAACTTCAGAAATAATTTTTATTCATAAGTTCATTCGTGTTCACGAAACAGCAGCATGCTCGTTTTTATGTGGAATTTAAACTCCAGAATAGTATATAGTCTGAAATTTGAATTATTTACATTCGCAAACGAAATCGAACTTTCAAAGTTCGTGACTATTGTTTAAATTTTTTTTATCGTCAATATGCAAAAATATTTCATTAAAAGAGATAGATTTGAACTTTAATCTTGGAATTTTGCAGATAAACTTATTTGCCCGTCTAGATAAAAAATGTTTTAATTACTAAATTGGAACACGAATTAAATATTCTGGTAAAATCAATTTTATTAGACAAATAAGGATTTAAAAAAACATAGCTTTTGTATAAGGGTTTATATTAGCAGATTAATTATTTTTAATCGTAACGATGTACTAAAAAAAATAATAAAAAGCCATACATCTATTTTCTTAACGTTTTCATTTGACGTATGTAAGTTCATAACAGTTCAAAAATAGTGAGATAATTTCATTCTCAAAGCGATAAAAATTAATGCAGTTGAAAAATATAAATTTTTTTCATCATCCAACTAAATACAGATCTTAAATTGAAGAATCCATTTCTGAAGAATCATTTTTCTGGATCCATGAAAATAAAAGAAAACTGATTTTTTAGAGCAAAATTTTCATGAAATCTAAATAGGTTTCATGCTAATTTTAAAAAACAGCTGTAAAAGTATTCAATCTTTGACAATTTTTCATACTTCTCCGACCATCTCTGATTTCTTTCGTCCTTTGATCGATTTCTATCATTTTTCTAAATTTAACTCTCTTCTCATGAGTGACACCTTGAATGTTTTTCTCCAATCGTCTTTTTGAGTATTTATAACCCCTTATACACTCATCTACAGTTTTCTTGATGTCATCGTTTTTTTCAAGAATTTTTGAAATTTCTTGAAATAATTTTCTAACGTTTCGAACATTGATGCATCCTTGGGAAACAAACGCTTTTTGGTATGCTACATGTAGTGTCATTTGCTCATCTAGTGTCCAAACATCTTTTGTCTTTTTATCTACAATGTTATCACAATAATTTTTAATTTCGTAAGTAACTCTGTTATTAGTAACCTGAATGATAAAGAGTTCTAAAAAATCACAAAGTTATACAAAACAAAGCAATTCAAATTATACAATTTACTCTATATGTATTTTTAATTTGAATATGCAAAATTTTCCTTGTGTTTATTTTAATCAAGTATCTTGTTGTTGTAAGTTTCGGAATCGGAATTTCAGATTTAAGATTTTTTTTAAGAAGATTTTTGAAAGTACAGATGTTGGAAATGAAGATTTGAGAATTTTTGATTTTCCATTAGGAATTAAAAAATTTTAATCTTTGCAATAAATAATTCTGGTATTCGAAATTGTGCAACACAACATTAAGGATTTTGAATTTAAAAATATTTCTATTCCTTAAAATTTTCTAGAATAATTCATTTATAATATTCTTATTTATTTCAAAATCTTAAAATATTCATCTGATAAACAAGTTTAAATTCTCTATGAATTAAAATTGTACAGAATTTTTTATTCTAATTTATAATTCAAGAATTCGAATTTTCACAGTATAGAATTTCATAGATAAAAAATGTAGAACGTTTGAAACAAATAAAAAAAATTTTAAATGTACATATTTCAAATCATCGAAGTATGAAAAAATTAAGATCGAAGACCTGAAGATTTAATATTTCCAAATCAGACATCCTAGAATTTCAAATATTACAATAAACGATTCTAACTTCATTATCATAAAATTATTGAGTCTTGATTACTGTGAAGTATCAATTTTGAAAGGTTTAAATTATAAAAAATAATTGAATAGTTCAATTTCTCAAGTACATGTAGATCTTTAGAACTTCTGAATATAAAATATATTTTATCTTAATGACAATAAATATTATCATATTGGTATGTTTTGCCTTCGCCTGAAGTTGGAATCGTTGAATCGATGTCCAAATTAAACAAAATTTGGATCTTCCATATCGTAAAAATCAAAGGCTCGGAATGTTGAAGTTTCTGAATTTTTCGGAGTTTTGATAAAAAAAAAAAGAAGCGTAATATTTTTATTAGTATGAACATGCTGTTCTAAAGTTTTTATCAAGATGTAAAGTTTCTCACTCATCTAATGGGCTTGAAAAAGATAAAGTGATTAGAAGCAATGCGATAAATATCGTAAATTTTGTTGCACACATTATGCTGTCTTCGATTTAAATGTGCTATAAAAATATTCAAGTGAAGCGGAGAAAAAAATGTATTGTATTTTCGAAATCGCGGAATTTATTTTAAACTCGATATCTCTCGAACTCTAGATTAATCAGAATATTTAATGTAATTGACGATATTTACCGATATCCTTTTTCGTCGTGGGGAATTTTTGAAAATCTGGCTAAATACTTGATTTTGCACTATTGGCGCATGTTAATTTTTTTTTAATGCGATAACTTTGCGAAAAATGATGGATCTTTGAAATTTTTTTTTTCTGTTTTTAGTCAAAAGGTTCCTCTTAAAGAAAAAAATATCAAAGATGATATTTTTTCAAAAAAATTTTTTCTATTGTCATTTTGAGAAAAAAATCGAAAAATTTTTGACTTCAAAAAGGTCGGATTGCATTAGTTTTTTTTCCTTCAAATTTTTTTTTCAAATAGTTATATGTATAAACAAAATTATATAGTAGCCCCTATTAGCGGAAATTCGTTGTTTTGGAATTTTTGAAAGTTATAGTGCCAATTATTCAGTAATTTTAGGCTTCATTGACAAAAAATGCCATCATTCCGCCAAAAGTGGCTCAATTGTTATGCTTTTTTTCTGCCATCAGTTAAAACTTCATTTTAGAAAAGAAAATTTCAAAGCCAAGTAGCTTTTTGGAAATTATATGATTTCTTGATCATCTTTCAAATGTACCAAAAATTAAATGAGTTTAAGCCTAAAAATTTTTACAATGCTTCGATTTTTCCATTCTTAATTTGTTTTTTCAATTATTATATACTGACATGTATCACAAGCATTTTTAATAATCTGAATATCGTTTCGAATGAGTTCTGATTTTTCTAATTCCATGTGATTGCATTACTTTAAATAGTTTCATAATCTACCAAATTACTTTATTCAAATTATGTGTTTTATCCTGTAGAGATGGTTATAAAAATACATGAGCATGTCTAAACTTTTCTCAATTTTGAATATTTTCAAAAATGTTGCTTTAAAGGAAAATAAATAAAATTAACATTAGATTCCTTCATGTAAAAAAATGGCAATTCACGACGTTTTTTTTACACACATTTCTTTTAAGAAATCATATAATTTTCAAAAAGTTACTTGTCTTTGAAATTTTATTTTCTAAAATGAAGTTTTAACTGATGGCAGGAAAAAAAGCATAACAATTGAGCCACTTTTGGCGGAATGATGGTATTTTTTGTAAATGAAGCCTAAAATTACTGAATAATTGTCACTATAACTTTAAAAAATCATAATTCCCAAACAACGAATTTCTGCTAATAGGGGCTACTATATAATTTTGTTTATACGTATAACTATTTAGGAAAAAAATATGAAGGAAAATAAAACTGATGTAGTCCGACATTTTTGAAGTCAAAAATTTTTTGAAAAAATATCATGTTTCATATTTTTTTCTTTAAGATGGACCTTTTAATTAAAAACAGAAAAAAAGTTCAAAGATCCGTTATTTTTTCGCAAAGTTATCTCATTTAAAAAAAAAATTAACATGCGCCAATAGCGCAAAATCAAGTATTTTGCCAAATTTTCAAAAATTCCCCACGACAAAAGAACTCAAAATCAATCAAAAAGAAAAAAAAGCGTCCAATCGATTTCGATGTAAAAACTAGAAAAAAATTTCATGCAAAAAAAAATGTTGACCCTAACTGCCTGGACGATTTCATTTAGAATGACCTGTATATAAAAAATATATTATTGACTCCCAAAAACGTAAATTTTCTGTAAAAAGTTGCAACTCAATTAACTCTTTTGCATAAAACAACAGCAGCACAAAAATTTGAATGCAAAATCACAAGTTATTGTTCCTGAAATTTCACTAGGAAAATAAATCAACGAGCTATATCGAACGATAAAAAATTTTACATTGCTTTCACCACATTCCAAAATCCTCAAACTCAATTTCTTCTTTGAATATCTAAGTGTATTATTTTACAATTTTTTCTATTCAGAAACTCGCATTTTATCGCGCCGAAACATCGAACGTTCCACCGAGAAGCAATAATAAATTATTTATGACGCAACGCGATTATGCAAATTTTTATGTTTCAGCAAGTGCCTGATATACGTCAAGCAATAATATACCTAATTAAGCAATCACGCGCCTTTTCAAAAATATTGGACGTGCCAATGAAAAATCTTCTCAGTAATGATATTCGGAGTTATGCGATAGAAAAACGAAAATCCCGCAAATCGATTGGTACATATAAAGTTGTCATCCGTTCGTTGAACTTGACGTTTTAGGAATTTGATGGCGCTTTGCATGAATAATGAGATACTTGTGCATAACGTTAAAAAAATCGTCAACTTTTGTTTTATGTCTTTTTCAGAATCATTAATGAGGTTTTAGATAACTGTTATTAAATACTACATTCCGTGAAAACATTAATCAGAAACAGCGAATGTAATATGCATTAGCGAGTCCTTATGCACGATGAATTAATTATTTACTCAACATTTTATCTTTCAAAATGCATTCAAATAAATGAATGTTGCAATGACTTTGTATATCTCGAGCAGAAAGATATTGGATTATGTATAAATTACTTAAAAGATAATATCTGCACGCGTAAAAGCAGTGCGAGACGTAGATACGCGCTGTAAATTAATGAAAAATAAACATGTTTGAGAATATAGATAAGTCTGTAGAAAACAGTAAAAATGTAGATTCAAAGGAGCTGGAAACAGATTCGTACTATCATAACTGACATTTTTAACGAAATTAAGGGGTAATTCATATTGTTAAGTACGTAACTATTGTACAAGAAAGTCCTAATAAACGTCAACCTTTTTATGTACTGATTTGATGATTATCAAGAATTATGATGGCTAATGAGAATTTTATTATTTTTTTGTTTCAGGTAAGCAAATTTTGAAGTGACTTTGGTGCAGAAAAGATCGTAAACGTGAGTTTAAACTAAACCATTTACTTAATTTCTGACACTTGCTGACAAGTGCTGCATTTTCATACTGAATTTTCGGGTTATTATACACTCGAAAGGAAAGTCATGATGCTGAAAACAATTTCACTCTTGACTTTCGAGGTTATTTGAACCACTCAACTTTCAAGCTAAAGTCCTAATTTTCTGGATAAACCCTCAGCTTCCAGTTTTACTTCAACAACTTAACTTCTGGGTTAACCCACTATATGTATATACACAAAAGTAATACGAATCACAAGAATTTGGCACTCTATAAAATTACAGATATGCTATTAAGTTCATGAAACTTGAAAAGTCAGGGAAATCCCGAAAAGTCAGGATCTCGCACACTTCTAAATCAAGTATACCACTTTAAGTTCCAATGCTCTTTTTGAAGGTTGAACTTTTGTACCAAAGTTCAAGGTAGAAATATTCGGTTCTCCACATATACTTCGTCTACTCCACACAAAACATTTCAGAATAAAGACCCTACTTGATACGAAATCTAAATGTGAAACTGCTTCATCTAGAAACGAGATGTACTTTTTTCCATTGTACATAACGTAGCACAACCTGGCTCGCAATATCTTGGCTATATACGAGAAGGAACAAGCTGAAGACGACGGGCCCCGAGCCGCTCGGCTGGTTAGGAGAATAAGGCCCCGCACCACTGCAGTGGGGAGAGGAGGGGTTGAGGGGCGGCAAAGCGAGAGAGAAAGAGAGGAATGAGGCAAGAGACAGACAGTGGTATATCCGGTATTTGAGAGCTGGAAGTGTTGCGTGCGAGTTAACGAGCTAACGACGGTGAGCGAGCGCGATTTTCTTTGCTATCAACCTCCATCTACTTCTCACCACTCTCGACCCACAGCGCTCTTCACGGCCGCGGCACTTTTCGTTCGGACGAGGCTACTGCACGCCTCATCCGACTCACTTTCGCATTGTTTCCCGGGACTGTTATTTTATTTTCCTAATCCTTCCAAATCGACGAGCCTCAGTCATTTTAGAGAGTGAATCTTGCTCTGTACTAGAGGATTTGCGAAATGGAAAGTTTTTACGTGGAATTATAGGTTGACAAGACTTGGTGTTGGTTATTCAACGATATTGATAGGATTTTGAAGACGGTTTTTGCCGATTTACAGTGTCCAGCCTCCGGGAAATCCTGGAATTTAACTGGAATTTTTCGAAACCTCCGAGAATTTTTCCTGTTTTAATTAAGTCGTATTTAAAACTAAATTTACACGCAAAAAGTAAATGGAAGATTGTTCGGCACATACGAAATGGCCGAAAAAAGTTCGAAAAGTTTGTTACAGTGTTTTTCAACATCAAATAAAATGTCGTTCCATCAACTTCTAGAAATTTAAGTAGTGATTCACAAAAAAACTAGAAAATCCTACAAAATATGATAAATGTAAAAAAATGCAAAATAGTAAAAATGTATTAAAAAAGTAAAGAAATAGACTGAATTTCATGAATGTTGACAAATATGGAAAGAAGTATAAATATCAGATATTTTTCAAATACTCTAAACAGTTTTATAAAACTTTGAATACAAAAGCATTAAATTCTAGAAATCTATACAGTAATTTATTTAAATACCAGAAAGTTCTATAAATTCATGTGCAAGCAGTTTTTTTAAAAATCCTTTCATATACGTCAAATACAATTTACTTTGAATTCGAGAGTATCAAATTCCAGAAATCGAAATAGCGATCCACAGAAGAACGAAAAAAATTTGATAAATATGAAAAAATACCGAAATTCCAGAAAATTATAAACTGTCAAAATCAATGTTGGTTAAGCTTCTTTTAAAATCCGTAAAATACTGAAAATCTTTATAATTGAAATCTTAGAGTATCTGATTCTAAAAATCTATATAGAAATCTACGAAAATATAAGAAAATCCTTTCAATCGTATGAATGTTGAAATAATAGAAATCTATGAAATTTTGAACACGAAAGCATTAAATTCTAGAAATCTATACAGTAATTTATTATAATACCAAAAAAATTCGACACATTGATTTTCATAGAATTTTTTTTTCAATCTTTTCATATGTATTAAATATAATTTACTTCGAGTTCGAGAGTATCAAAATCCAGAAATCTAAATAGCGATCCACAGATATAGAAAAAAAATGATTAATACTGAAAAATATGGAAAATACCAGAAATTTATAATCACTCAAAATCCATATTGGTGAAGTTTTCTTTCAAATTTATAAATTACTAAAAATGTAAGTAACTTGAAATATATCCTAGAGCATCTGATTCTAAAAATATTTTCTAAAAATCCATGAAAATATCAGAAAATCCTTTGAATCGTATAAATATTGAAATAATAAAAAAGTATGAGAAAGTGGGGTAATGACGGCATAGTTTTCATTCAGCATCAAAACACATCCAAAAATTGATATTTTTGATCAAACGAAAGTTAAGATAACAAGTGCAACTCAAATGCTAACAAAGTATATCGGCTGATTTAAAAAATTTTGATTCAAACTAAAAAAAATTAGAATCTTTAAAAAAAGTTAGTTTCCGTCATTTAGAAAAATGGTGGGGTAATGACGGCCACTCTCAAAAACCGACAAAAAATCGCACAAATATCAACACAAATCGCTGTGAATACTTA